>JAMKCH010088183.1:0-15985 GCA_023653785.1 Ophioderma brevispina
AACTAGTATTTCATTTTCCCCACTCTATAGCAGAAGATTCCAGAAGAAATGGAATGTTGGATTCTAGGGTCAAATTTGACCCCAGAAAGGGTGAAAAAGGGCTTAAAATTGACCCAAATAAGGTAACAATCATAGAATGGTGATGTATTAATTCCAATAGTATTTCATTTTCTCCGCTCTATAGCAGGTAAAAATAAGGTAATATGGTAAGGTAAAAATCGTAGAATGGTGATGTAGTTATTCCAACCTCATCTTAAAATATAGTAGTATTTAATTTTCCCAGCTCTATAGCCGTGCATTTAAGAAGAATTTGAATGTTGGAATCTGGGTCAAAATTGACCCCAGAAAGGGCCAAAAAGGGGATAAATTTACCCAAATGAGGTAAAAATCATAGAATGGTGATGTATTCCAACTTAAACTAGTATTTCATTTTCCCCACTCTATCGCAGAAGATTCTAGAAGAAATGGAATGTTGGAATCTAGGGTCAAATTTGACTCCATCAGAAAGGGTGAAAAGGGCTTAAAATTGACCCAAATAAGGTATAAATCGTAGAATGGTGATGTATTTATTCCAACTTTATATTAAAATGCAGTAGTATTTCATTTTCTCCACTCTATAGCAGTAGATTCAAGATGAATTTGAATGTTGGAATCTATCTGGGTTCAAAATTGACCCAGAAAAGGCAAAAAAGGTCAAAATTGACCCAGTAAAAGTTAAAAATGGCAAGGTAATCATTCCACTTATATGCATTTTAAGACTTCTAAAATGAAACCTCATTTCTATTAATATATTGGTAAGTAGGTAATAAACTAAATTTTGACATATTGGGTCAAGATACACCCCAATTTAATATAGTTTCATCTTGATTGAATCGCCTGACTCCAATACCCATCTGTTAATTATCGTGCCCGTATCATTTCAACCAGTTTTGATATGAGGGCTAAAAACGTGATTTATGAAGCCTCCTAGAATACTGTGTAAAATAATAAATTCTATCTAAGTTATATCTAATAATATCTAAGTTAAATATTGTAAGTCCTACGATTTCACAGAGTAAATGAGACAAATAGTACCTTTCTACAGACACCAATATTATATTCTGATCACGTCCTGTAAAATCTGTTGATCCCGGGGATGAGGCTATTTAAGGCCAAGTAAAAAAATAAAACAGTTGATCGTCCGGACTTCTGAAAAAAGTTGGTGAGGGAGACTTTTATTATTTGTTATTTTATATTTTTTTTCAAAGATGGCCGCCATGTCTAAGATGGCCACTATGATATATTTGAAGATTGCGTTTGCGTTGTGGAAATAGTAGTGTGTAAGAAGGTTAAAAAATTGCTCAACAAAATGAAGGATACTCTTTAAAATAGGTATGAGAGTTCAATAGTGCTCCAATATTTTTTGTTGACTTCATTTTCCCCCTTTTTAGCCGCCTTTTTGGTGGAGTTGTTGATTTAAAAAAAAATAACAAATAACAAAATTGTTTTTTTTTTTACTTGGCCTTAAAGAGTGGATCTTTAATCATTTGACCCCAAAATTGACCCTAGAAAGGGCCCAAAAGAGGTCAAAATAGATCCAAAAAGAGTGTGAATTAAAAGCTATCAATTGGGCAAATTATACTGTGGAAGTTAATCTTTTGAGAAGCAACTCCATAGACAATTGTGTGCACTTTTTGTCAGCTGGCAACCACATAGATTTGCATCAATTGACGAAACGGTTGCCATGTTGGCAAAGGTCAAGGTGGACAATATCATCATCTTTTGACTTTAGTCGAAATCTGTGGCGTACTTCTTTGCAATTGCAAAACGTCTTTATTATGTATTGCTGCTCCCACTTCAAAGTAAAGTTGGTATCTCTGCTGCATAGCATATCAGAGTCGGTTAGTGATCTGCTACCTCTACTTGGACATGGAAGATTCCATAAAATAAAGGTCTGATATAATCTGTTCCTTGACTTGAAAGCAATTCCCACCGAACTGTGCTCTATTCTGTGCCACAATTGTGGTAATAGGAGGTATTTCACCATATATCCGTTTTTTCCAGGAGATATATGGTATGAGTTGCCTGGTATAAGTGCCACTTAAAAAGTCCTGCAGCTCCCCCTTCATTGTCAATGTTTCTGCACCATACAGTAAGATGTTTTCCACACAGACCTGTAGAAGGCAATCTTAGTTGCTCTGGAGACAACAGACTTTCATATTAAATACTTAACCATAATAGTAAAACGTTTGTGATAATTTCAGGGCAGAAATAACCCAAAAGATCAGATTTAACAAGATCTTAGGATAGCGTTCATTTTGACAGACCAACTGTTTCTCTCCTGCTGGATTGTGTTACCTAGTTTGAGGAAAAAGGACTGAAATTGTGGCGTATTTGGGTTAAATTTTGACCAATTTGGGTTGGACCATTTTGATGATCCCTTTTCAAAGTTTTTCATTGCGAATGTCAGTAAAAGGAACACTAAATTAGGAGAGGGCATTTTTTTTTTCAAAAGGGGACTTCCCCAAAAATTACAAAGGAGCAAATTTGGTCCCCCAAAATTACAAAGGGGGCAAATCTGGCTAAAGTGGACCTTTTAACTACATATTTTCACTCTTTTTGGCCCCAGATTCCAACATTCAAATATTTCTTGAATCTACAGCTACAGTGGGGGAATTAAATAGTATTACATTTCAATATGAAGTTGAAATAAATAAATCGCCATTCTATGATTTTTACCTAATTTGGGTCAATTTTGACCCCTTTTTGGCCCTTTCTGGGGTCAAAAATAATCCCAGATTCCAACATTCAAATTCTTGAATCTACAGCTATACAGTGGGGAAAATTAAATACTGTTACATTAATATGAAGTTGGAATCACCATTCTGTGATTTTTACCTTATTTGGGTCAATTTTTACCCCTTTTGGCCCTTTCTGGGGTCAAAATGAACCCCAGATTCCAACATTCAAATTCTTCTTGAATCTACAGCTATGTAGTGGGGGAATTTTATTAGTATTACATTTCAATATGAAGTTGGAATAAATATATCACCATTCTATGATTTTTACCTAATTTGGGTCAATTTTGACCTTTTTTGGCCCATAAAAAATAATTGCACCACTTCTGATTTCTACATCCACCCAGGTGATGATCCCCACATATGTCCCTAACACCTGGTACCCTTGGCATTTTTCTACTCGACCACCTACCCTAACTCGAAAACTAGAGCCCTTTTTCAAAGTGGCTGACGTACTAATCTGCTTTGAATAACGCACATATGCAGCCCATTGAGTGAGTTTAATTTTAATCTGAGATTTTAATAGCGTACTATAAATACGGTTGTGTAAAATGCATGGCAAGGCCTACGTGACAGTGGAGAGTGAATCACAGTGTGCATTTGATGCATTCGATTGGCTTCAAAGCACACAAATAGCGTTTGCATGTGGCTTAAGGGAAATTGTATATGGCATTTTCCACGTAAAAGTGCCTAATATTATATTATAGGTTTCCCGAGCGATTTCGCACAATGTGCATTTGCAAAATACATATTCGCTTTCATGCGAAATGGAATGAACGTTCTTAATCCCGTTTTCCATTTAGCAATTGATAATTCAATTAAGAAATAAAGGGTGATGCAGTATCCTTTATGGGCGAATAATGTGTCCGAGGTCGGAAAAAAATAAATAATGGACGAGGCGCAGCCGAGGCCATTATTTATTTTTTTCCGGCCGAGGATACATTATGAGCCCATAAATAATACTGCAAACCCTTTATTTCTATTCTATTACCAAAAACAGCGTGATATAATGAGAGAATGCATTCGCGACCCATTATTGCAGAATAATGGGCAGTAAACTGACCAATCACAATGCTGCATTTTCAATAATGAGCAGCAGAGGTAATATAATTTCCTATAAGGTGCATGCTATATTTAACAAACAGCGTAAGATTTCCCGAATATAAACTCAATTTAGTATTAGTATCCTTATTCGAACGCATTTGAACAAATTACCATAAAAATACAGTATACTGTAAAAAATAATTCAATCAAAACACTTCATACATTATACATTTGGTGAGTAATTACAGCGATTGTGAAAGTGCAGAGAAAAAAGCAATGACGAACACCCTAACTTGGTAGACCTATCAACAAATGTCAACCAACTTTTTTACAGTGCATGTACTGTAAAATTTACAGTTTGTTGTACAGAAAACATATTACATCAAACTGTAAAATACGCAGTAAATTTGAATGGAATCATTTAATTACGTAACAGATGTATCTTTATGGGATTTTCTTGACAGTATTGCTGCCAGGGGTTTCCTATAAATTTAATTTTTTTTTCTGTAAATTTTAGTATATACATATATATACCTAAAATCGTATAATTGAAAATTCTGAACCACACAAAGATGCATCGTTTGCATATAGAGTAACAAAGTCTTCAGCAGCTATCGCTTCTCTAAAAAATGACAACACATTACTGCCAAAGAATAGAAGATGGTAGAATAATTGCAGGATTATAAAATTAATACCTCAGAGATTACAAAGGAAAACACTGAGTAAAAAAATGTTCAATGTTACAGATAAGAAAGTCAAGATGGCTGATGTCAGACCGCAGTTTACTACGGATCAGCAAGTTTTCAAGGTTTTAACGTCCAACAAAACTTGGGAGTCAAAGTGAAATGATAGAAGTTTTGATTTCAGCTTGAAAAAAAACCCATAAAACAGTGCAATTTACTTTTGTAAGGTTTAATTCCAATTTATTTTACAGCTTTAGTTCTTCTCGCAATTTATGAACGCTTAGTATGTTGTGTTTGAGCAAAATTACCAAAATAAAAATCTGAGACATTGATATATGGAGTGTGCTTCAATAACTGACTCTTTATGATAATTGATAATTGAACAATGGTAGTTTCATTTGTTGAAGATATTTTACTTATAATTATGCTACACAATAGACCGTTTCATTCAAACTGATATTTTTTGTCAACAAGAAATCAATAACTGAAATTGCATGTGTGAATTGTGTCTTCTATAATGTGTTATACAGAGTGAATAAAAAAAATGTGTGCATGAAAAAACACAAAATTTGACCCTGACCTGTTTAGTCAACTGTAACGCAGTTGATGTTTTCATGATCTGCATATTTTCGACTTTCTGTGCTGAAAAATGACGTAATTTGGTGAAGAAATGAGGTAGATATAAAAGATTTTCACGGCTGATCCAGAAAGATTTGTCACCACATTCAGACAAATGATGGAACTGAAAACCCAGCTTAACTGTGTAAGTCCCATTGGAATGGGGTATAAATGGATCAGCCACGAAAATATTTCATATTTACCTCATTTCTTCACCAAATTCCTTAATTTTTCAGCATAGAAAGTCGAAAATATGCAGATCATGGAAACATCAACTGCGTCACAGTTGAGTAAACAGGTCAGGGTCAAATTTTGTATTTTTTCATGAACAATTTCTTTTGATTCACTATGTATACGTCGATGTCAGCTTCTGCGCATTGTATGGCTAAAAATGGTCAAACAATTATATTTGGGGTCTCTCCGCAAAATTGACATATTTTTGAACCCAAAGTCCGAAAGACACCAAATAAACATCTTCTGATAACCTGTTTATTCTTGTAAACAATCAAAATAAACATTTAAGCAAAAATAACGTTTAACCTTTCAAGAAAAAAAAAATCTTTCCTGAATATAGTTTTTGATTGACTCACTCTGTATATGAACACAGCAGAATGCAATAATAGTAAAGAAATAATTGAATCATGATAAAGAATTATAAAAAACACGGTTTCATCAAGTATTTTAAAAATGTAATGAAAAAGCAATGTAGTGATTTCCATAATTAATATTAGTTTAAGAGAGCGCACTACACGGCCGAAAATCAGCTTCAGCCATGTGAATATTTTGTTGTATTTGCGTTTTTATTATCATTTTAACAAAGCTTCTTAAAGGTATCCCCTGTCATTCACCTGTTGATTTCAGTCCGAACAGTCTATTTATTTAGAAATGTCTTTCTTTGCTAAAAACGTGACATTTAAAACAAAAACAAAACCAAATACACAACCACCGCGCAAACAAAATTTTGAAATTTAATGCCATTAGAAACGTCCAACTTCCAAGTTGAACGACTTGTAATTATTTTATTATAGGAACGTGTTCCGATCGTCTTTGCCCCCCCCCCCATTTACCCGGAAGTAGTATCGATTTTGATATCGGATGAAAGGCCCTATTTTTCTCATTGTCGTCCTGAAATTTGATCCCTCAAATCCATTTCATTCCCAAGATATAAACAAAAAACACCGTTTTAGTGGTTAACCATCAATATTAGCACAGTATTGAATAGGGCTTTGCAATATGCATTATTACTTCTTCCATAAAAACCGCAAGTTTGTTTCCCACGGTACTTGACGGGGCCTATGTGCAAGTGCCGGGCTCTCATATCAAGTAGAGAACACAATAGACATAAATCGGAACAAGCACCTTTAAATCGTAATTTTTAGATCTTGATTACAGAACAGGCTAGGAAATTCGTCCAAAATTTATAACATCCCAATGTCATAAATATGTTCCATTTTTGAAATTTTAACTACTTACTTAAATATTTATGTTCCATTTTTGTTTCAGAAAAAATTTGCTTATTGACTGACGCAGAATGTTTTGACACGCCATTTGGTTTTGGAAAGTAGACTCACCAGCTCAAGATGTCTTCAAAGCAAGGAGATAGTGGATCAAGGAAACGCAAACATACGCAATTGGAAATAGCGCGACCTGTTTACACAGAGAAAGATTTTCAGAAAGGATACACACACAACGTAAAAGATACGTCAGCCCTGCATAAACTGAAAAAAAAAGCCAAGAGAATTAAAGTCACACCGAGAAGCCTGTTAAATTTTCTATGTAGATTATTGCCCATTCTGAAATGGCTTCCGAACTATAACCTCAGGAATAACATAATTGGAGATACGATCGCGGGAATCACGATAGCCATAATGAGGGTTCCACAAGGTGAAATGATTTATAGTAAAAGGGGAAAACCTTAGCCTTCCCATAAACATTTTCAATGGAATTAACGAGTAGGTCAATTTTAATAAAATTATGGCATATATAAGTTTGATCATGTACCGTAATATAAGCCGCAACTTCAAAAAATAGTTTTCATCGATCATTTCCCTATATTGCACTTTATTCCGTTTAGTTAACAAAGGTTATAAATATTAATATATAACATTTTATGCAAATTTCGAGATTTTTGATACAGAAAGTCCGTCGTGCAACTCATAGAATAATGAATATGGTAAATGTAGCCCTAAATTTGGTATAAGAGTCAATGTAAATGTTGTTGTTTTTGTTCTTTTTCTCGTTCCTGTTGTTGTTCTTGTTGTTCTTCTTGTAAAATTTCGGGGTTTTTTCACCTAATTTTCAGAAATGGCTTATAGTATTCTTGCCACGTTGCCTGCAGTTTCTGGTTTATATGTAGCATTTTTCTCAGTACTGACTTACGCCATCCTTGGGACTTCTAGACATATTTCTATCGGTAGGTTTCAAGTCGACTTTTTTCCCTTCTCTGAATTAAAGGCAGACTTTAATTTCCCGAGCATAGCGCTCTCAAATTTCTAAAAAATTGTATTTTTGCATGTAAATCATCGCCCGCATCACATACTGTCGTATTTCACATTTTTGAGGTTTTTGCGAAATTTCGCCTAATCACTTAGGTCAACGAGTTCTTGCCATCCACAAAGTTCAAAAATGTGAGGATGCCTAATTAATTAGTTTATAGTTATATATTTTTGTCATTTTCCTCAAAATCATCATATCCTATTTCACATACTGTCGTATTTTAAAATCGCCATTCATTTACACGTTTTATATGGCGTTGTATTTTGCCGATCCCAAAATAAACGATTTCACATAGTGATCTATTTTACGTTCATTGAAAAACAACGGTGTAATATGCGATGTATGTTGCAATATACATTATTTGTGATTTCACATACAGACTTATAACTTTGTAGCCTAATTAAGAAATTATAATTGAAGTTTTAAATTAGATTTATGGTTTATATTGGACTTTAAAATGTTTTCTTCAAAACCGAAAAAGTCTAGGTGTTTCTTTTATGCTTTGTTTTACCGTATAGACATGAAATGTTGCGGTAGATTTTGAATTGCGATTTTCTCGGAAAACGTGTTTTGTAAAATACGACAGTATGTGATGTGGGCGACGAAATTAATGTTTGTCCACATACTAATCACTGTAAAATAGCTAAGCACAAATCGACGTCCTTCATATAGAAATTCATAATTTTGTAAAAAAATTCCGGATCCGGAATTTCTGTTATACACAGTATCCAATGTACCTTATGTTTAGTATATCAAACCGAAAAATCAGTTTCATCTCAAACTTTGGAATTGAGCATTTTCTTCATTATAATTGCAGGTTAAAAAGGAAGAGGAATGGGATATTTTTTCGCACCCATGTATATAATTATGCTTACATTTGATCTAAACCCTAAATAAAAACAAATATAATAAAAATGATTTCGATTTGTTTTGAGATTTTGAGTGCACAGCAGTTGGAACCAAAGATGTGCCTGCAATACATGACGTAGTACTTTTGTAGATATCAGCAGAAGCTACATGTTCTTGCAATGCGCTATTCTACATTGTATTGAATAGTATCCCGTTTGTTTTGTTTTTTCTCTTTGCATGTATAACATTCTGCTCAAAAACTGCATGATTTAACACTTTTTAGGGGCAATGGCCGTCATCTGCATTATGACCAGTGATGCCATCGACAGCATCGTGGAGGAGGAAATAAATAACAAACAAATATCAAGTCCTGCTGCAGGCAACGATTATGATGACACGCAAATCAGAATACAAGTGGCTATTTCTTTATGTTTATTGGTTGGAATCATTCAAGTAAGTATAATGTATCCTGCTAATTAAATATTTTCGGTGATTTATTGAATTAGATTATCATTCACACCTTGTCCGGAAATTCGAACGAATTAACGCTTCGGTGTACTGTTACTAGAATTCCATTTCAATTATTCATTTAATTTTATTCAAAGCGATAATGCTTGATTTCTCAAGGTATATGACAAAACAAAGTGTTCTTTGATTTTGATTTTAAAACCCAACTGTACCAAAATAACAACAATGTTGAAATGTGGCAGGATTATTGATTTAGGATATTTACATAGAATAAAAAAATGCGTAGTGTTATGCTTTTTGGCTTCGAGCAGGACTTATTTTCATTTAAAAGTTTCATCTGTAAGTCCAGCGGAATGATATGTTACCACGCACACTGTGCAGGGAGACCCATTAGACATTGGTGTATTTGGAGATATGATACCAATGATTATTCACAGCAACCTTCTCATCCTAATGGTTTTATATAACCACTTACCTCTACATATGGATTGAAACAACAGGAAGTTGCTTTTCGACTTAGCAATATGGCGGGATACAATGCATACACCTGCTGGCGCACTTATTCCACACAGATGTTCTTTTGTTATACAAAAATCCTTTAACTTGGACAATAGGGTGAAGCCACATTGTGCAGGGCAAAATGCAACTTCGTGCGGTTTCAATCTGCGGCTATTCAGCGGTGCGCCAGCCCGCTACACATGTATAGAGGTCAGTGATATACACTAATAGTCCACTCGATCTACGGTATGACCTGGACAAAACTGCTACAGAAGTTTTTCTTGCTGTAACTTGTTGTATAAACCCTCCTGAACAACATATCAAAAAAGGTAGAAAAAAGGAAGCATGGCAAGACATGATAATTTGCATAAAACCTATGTGCTATTTTTGCCTATATTTTTGTTATTGTACAATATATTAGAAGGGGGCGACCCGATTTAAGTAAATAAAGTTTTCATCTTGATAGAATGGTCTTCACCTCTAAACCCCATCTGTAGAGTTTTTGCGCTGATATTTCAACCCGTTTTCATGTGAGAGCTAAAAATATGATTTCCTTAGCCCTATATGTGTAAAATTAATATCGGTCGACCAAAATTGGGGTACATTTTAGCTCATAGCTTCCAAACCAATTATCCTTTAGCCCTAAGATTTCACAGGGTAAATGAGGAAAATAGTAGCTTCTGCAAATACCAAAATTTTGACCACTTCCGGTAAAATCTTGGAGTACGGGGACGACGCTATTAGCGATCAGGCCACGGCCCTTTAACTCTTGAGTCTTTCTTGCTGTCCAACATAGGCCTCGAGGTACTTGAGGTCTAACCTTTTTGAGTTGGGTACCGTGTGTACTGCAGATAGGTTGATGATTCCATTCCGTCTCTTTGTAATTTAGATGTAGGCTGACTTTATCTGCAGCATTCTCAAATGATGTGCTTTGTAGTAGATCTTGTGCAGCACATATCACATCCCCTGTTAGAGCTGCGTAGTCAAGGTCTGCGAGATGCTGACTTGGTGACGTCTAGAATGCTTGGCCGCCTTTTTATGCTGCTGTCCTACCTATTACTTAGGCTATTACCAAATGACCCCCTTTTTAAAATGTTCACATACTTAATGGCCCCCATTTTCTTCTTTTCTGCTATCCACTTCATCACAAGTTTGCATAAAATTGTCCATTTTTTAAAAGAATTTGAACACCCAAATTCAACATTTTTGCAGCCTACGTGCACATTTTTAACAAATTTATATTTTCATGGCAACAATTTTATAATTCCATGGCAATTTGAACTCTGGAAAAGAGACATTTTCTATTTTAATTTCAGGTTTTAACATCATTTGCCCCCTTTGAGTTTCATACTGGATGACCCCATTTTATTCAGCTTGTGTACCGAATGGCCCCGTATTTTTGGGTACATTTTATTTGAAAGGACCTGGGAAAGGACCCTGTTTTTCACCTGGCCGAGGCACATATACCCATCCCAATGTGTTTGAATAAATACTCTCTGATAATAATTTGCTAAATAAAGATCTCCTCATCCCGATTGCAGTCTGACAAATCATCTAGAATGCAAAATTAATTTTGGCTGGAAAATTGCGGCCATCTTGAATATTGACCATCACTTTCGACTTTTAATATATCAATTGCAAGTGCTACACATGGAAAATCTCAATAAACATGCATTTATGAGCTATATACCTTTGTTGAAATATGGGCGTATACGTTCACGTAAGATAAATGCAAATTACCATGTCTTGCCAGGCTTCCCTCTTCTACCTTTTTGATATGTTGTTGGGGAGATCTGTTACTGCTAGTTACAGCAAGAAAACCTTCTGTAGCAATTTTGTCTAGGTGTACCTAGTATTTTTCATAGATTGAGTGGACTATAAGGGCACTGACGATAGAGAGTTGATGAAAAGGTTGCGTGTCGATTCCTGGGAACATGTTTGTAATACGGAATAAACTGCAACCCTCGTCTTACGATGTCTTGTTACAGTTTTGCTCCATTGAGAGGCATGTTTAGTTGGGTCATCTGGAGAATTCTCATTCTCAGTAGAGATGTCTTCTATGAAGCTTATTGAACAAAATTATCAAGGGTGCCCCTCGTCAAAGTGTGGGATGAATCCAGGAGGGGTAAATTCACAATACAGGGGTAAAAATGCTTGGATCGCTGTAAAACAGTAACCAAGTTCTCATTTTTAGCCCATTTCTTAAATGAATTGGAACAATATTTGATATATTTCACGATTTTTGTCTTATATCTCTATAACCATACGTTGTAGGTAGTACAAACTATACCTAAGGTCCTTGTAACAAGACTTTTTTAAATTTTAGAACATATTTCGAGTCCTCAGGTGGTACCCCTTAACTTGCATGTGTAAAACAAACGTGTACTGACTGAGGACTCTGAAAAATTGTTCATTAACCTTCAAAGAAGACAAATCCACTAACAAATGAACTTGGTCACGAAGTTGCTCCCGAAACAAGGCTAGACTATTTTGTTCTGGACTATGTTTTTTTCTTCATACAGGTCGGCATGGGTATCTTTAGGTTAGGCATCGTAACAATCTACCTATCTGAACCATTAATAAAAGGATTTACTACTGGGGCAGCTATACACGTATTTACTAGCCAATTTCCCAAGTTGTTCGGAGTTAAAATTGCCAGACGTACAGGACCAATTGCACTTGTATACGTAAGTAAGGATGTTATATTAATTCTTATTTGGTTCGAATGAATGTGTTTCCTACACAAAAGTATCCATTCTAATCCATTCATCTTATTCGTGACCTTCACACGGGTATGATGTTTAAAAAATGGATCAGGAAGACGAGGTATTTAAACCCAAATACAATTGATTTTCGGAAATCACAGTATGGACAACCATTGGAATGTAACCTAACACCAATAACATCAGAAAATATGGATCTCTTAATCCATGTGCAAATTGGTTGTTTCGTCCAACTCCAAATTACGCAAAATCAGCGCCATTGTTGCAAGTTACTCACCCTTTCAAGTTGGAAATTTTCATAAAACAAGATGAAACGATTTTCTTCTCTTTACCCATTGTTATCCAATTTGGTTGCCAGACATACATTGAGTTTTTCTCCGAATTATCCACTGCCAACACGTGTGCTATCATCATCTCCATCCTATCGCTTTTAACTCTTTGTATCATTGGTGAGATCAACGACAGGCAAGCAGCGAAAGGCTGGTGCAGAAAAGAAGGTGCGAAGGGAAAGAGACTACCATTGCCTTCAGAACTGCTTGTGGTGAGTGAAAGTCAAATAGATAATTTCATGATTTATACAAGGGAAACAAATACTTGTTTTAAAATAGAGTCAATAGAAGATGGGAGTCTGTCCATCACCGTTGGACTCAGGAAATTTAATGGAACAAAAGACGTCACTTGATAACTTGAAAATAACTTTTTCATCGCAACAAAAGAGGTCACTTGATAACTTGAAAATAACCTTTTAATCGCACCGGTGACACTGAACTGTTTGTCGTGCAATGTGAACGCGTCAATTAGATACTCAGATCGAGCTATGTCATCTGGCTCAGCAGAAGCTCAAAGGCATTCAGACAGATGGAGCTATATACATGCAGCTCCAGCAATAATGCTCTGAGGGAGTGGAATAGTTGAGCGCTCACAAAACCAGATTTAACCCGCCAAGGTCTGGTCCAAAGCCCAGAGACCTCAGAACACTATCTAGACAAAGCATAATGCATAAGGTGAATTTTCCCTACTAAGTCACTTTCACAGATGGAGATATATATCAGGAGTGCTTATCTTAAAACGGATAAAAGTAGGCTCCGAAGGTGACAGCGCTGGTGTTTTACCAATGAACTATTCCTCAACCACGTGATTTATCATTTCAAATTGCATTTTGGATGTCTCCGAATTTCCCAATTTTTTTAAAGATCAATGTCGATCAATTGTTCATCTTTCCTCAAAGACTGCAACAAAAAATATTTTGTACTGTCCAACATATTGTTAAAATTCGGAGATCAATAGATGTAATGACATTGACCTTGTTTGTCATTTATCTCGATAACCAAATACAAAAGAGAGTGCCAATTACTTTTGCTGCAATCCCAGTAGAAAGGGTAACAATTTGACACCATTTGTAAAGACATCGGTGTAATATTAAAGATTTGACCTCTGGTGATGAACTTTGACATTTGACGATTTTCGTCTTATATCTCCATATTTACGTTGTAATTAGTACAATCTATAACTTTTTTAATCCGTGTAACAAGACGAGCACTTTGGTTACCTTTTTACATCAATGCAAGAATAACATAATGTGAAAAACACAACTTTGGTATTCAATACGTAATGTGTGGTCAAGAATCCACGGTATAATTGAAATCAATTTTTGAATATGGATTTTGTTTTCTGCATAATAATCATGTTGCAATACTTTTGGCTAGTGTGTGTGTAGCAAAGGATCAGTTCGTTACAATTAATGTAAATTCACGTCTACATGAAAGTCAAATCTTGACATATAGAATTATACCCTGTACTTTTCAGGTTATCTTCGCAACTTTGGCGTCTGGCTTCGGGGGATTTGAAGGAAAATATGATCTAGGAGTAGTCGGTGACATATCGACAGGGTAATACACTTGTCATTATTTTCCTTATGTAACCACTCTATTCGTGTACTGACTCAGATACATCCAAAGGAGCTCAAAAACACAGTTTCACGTTTAAAATATTAAGTATATCTCGACAACAGCTCTCATTTGAGTAGATATAGCTTATAATATTATATAAGCGATATTCGACTCTAGACATCGCTAAGAGCAAGACAATGCCTCAATGCGGATACTTGCAGTCATGTCAAAATGAGGCATTTGTCGGCAGAATTTGCCTTAAAACATTGACTCAATAGGCTATAAAAACAAAGAAGCTACAACGAAAATTAATGCCCGTATTTTACATTATTGTAAAATATTTTATGAGTAATATAGATAGTGTCTACTTTTAATCTACCGGGTATTTAAAATTGTTATATTGTAATCATATAGACAAGTATGCAATCAAAATAACAGCTTTATGGGAAACAAGATTCTCAATTCAAGCAAATTCCATATTTTCCTAACTAAGAGCAATATTATAAAATAAAGGCTGAAAATACATAAGTGCTCGTTTCACTGGTTCCGCGTAAACACTGTCCTCTGTGGTCCAGTGGTAAATCTCACGCCTAGTTAGCGAGAAGACCGGGTTCGAGACCGTGATTTTTTCCTCTTGATTTAATTCAATGCTCGCCAGTTCTCCAACTTTCTATATAATATTTGAAGACCAATTTAGTTTACATTTTATTATAAAAATTGGATGGATTTAGATTAAGTGCGTGATATTTCTCATTAACTGCTATACATAGATTACCAGTTCCACTCGTGCCACCTCGCAAGTACTTCCGATCCCTCATTGGCTCTGCCTTTGCCATAGCCGTAGTAGGATTTGCTATCTCTATCTCAATGGCCAAGCTATATGCCAGAAAACATAATTATGAAGTGGATCCTAATCAGGTGAAAAACTTTTTTTCAATCTATAGTGTAGAATCCTAGCTAATAGCTAGTTTTGTTCTAATGCTTCAAATCCAAGATGGCGGCCAATATGGCTGCCAAAGGTAGTGAAATGTGAGAAAACTCGAATATTAGCAAAAAATTTTGAAGAAAGAATAAATGAGATGATCAGATAATATATTTTAACCCATAGAAACTAATTTAAAGCATATTTTGTTTGTTTCAATGTACTAAATTCAAGAAGGCCAGCAAAATGGTCTAATTTCAGAGGAAAAGTCATGCATTATTGGCTGAAAATAAAAGTGGTAAATGATAACATAGTCCATATTTAATTGAATTGTACAATGCTTTAACACACACACTTGGTATGAAGAAATGCAATTTCGATGGCAATACGGGTCCTTCTGACCAAATTGCCTGATAATGCCTCCCACATCATGTCCAACCATGTTCTGTAGGAAGTGGTATATCCTGAATAGGCACATCTGACCTATTCCATTGCGCTGTCCTGTAATTTGCACGCTTGTTGAAGCTGTTCTTGATTTAACACAACTAAACTGGTTTCCATATATTTCCATTACAGACGATAATTATGCTTATAATATGTCAACAATTAAACCTAGAGACATTAAGAACATACTCAGGGTGAAAAAGGCAACTTCAGCACCAGGCAATGATGGTCTTATGTACGGCATGTTAAAACATCTCCCTTCTGTGCATCATTTTCTTGCCACTCTTTTCACCAAGATGCTGTTAGTTGATCCATTTCCCCCTGAGATATGGTCTGAATCTAAAGTAGTCCTGATTCACAAAGCAGGTGACACGGAGAGGCCTTAGAATTTTCGCATGATCTCACTAACGTCATGCGTTTATTCTTTAGCAAGATTTACCATCAGGTGCTTGCTGAGAGAACAGGGGACTTTCTAACAAAGAACAAATTTATTGACTCTGACATCCAGAAAGCCTTTCTTAAAGGGGTAAATGGGTGCATAGAGCACAATCAGGTCCTTCAAGAAACTATTATG
>JAMKCH010088186.1:0-37655 GCA_023653785.1 Ophioderma brevispina
AAAAAATGAGAGTCCCCATGAGCTCCCCTGACAGGTCTTAGCTTGTTACGTTAAAATATACGGAATCAAATGTGACCTGTAGACGAGGCTTAAAAACTGCTTTAAACAATCATGTTGTGCAGATATACATAAAATGGGCGAACGAAATAGACCGATGGTCGGTGGAATTCTGCATAATAGGAACGCTCTAATTCATGACGCGATAATTTTCATTTGCACGGGTGTCTTTTTAATCTCAGCATGTACCACAACGAATGGAACATAATTTAACTGTCCTTCCTAAAATGTTGTCAATAAACAAACAAAAAAAGGAGATGGCCTATGCGACCCGTCCTATGATTGAAAAGTGCACCCTGAAATTTAACCACTATTGCAATCAGTGAAACAGTTTCAAAAACAACGCGCAGGGATTAGAAAAATAAAATACAAAGTGACACGTCTTTGAATAAGTAGGAAAAAAACTATCCAATTTATTGGCGTGGTTATTTAGGTCAATATAACCTTTTTCCCAAGGTTTTCAGTCAATATAACAGGCAAATTCTTTTTATAGTGTTGACAGAAGAAGTGATCCCCTGAAATAATCAAATGGGGTCGTACACTCCTACCTCGAGCTATCACATTTTACTCTAGAATTGAATGATTACGACATTAGGGAATGTGATTGACGGACATTACCTAACACTATCTTTAGTTCAACCTTATTAAACCGAAATCGAAGTATGTAACCACAAAATAAAGTCAATTTAGGCTGCAGGAAAAATGATTAAGTTTACAGCAATCAAATAAGCAATAAAATCCTTAAGGCGGAGTGGAACTTGCCCTACTCGACAAAAATACATATGTATAGCCTACACGAGCAAGACGCATTTAGACCCTATAGCACCTGCCTTCCCAGATGCTTTGTAACGCGTCCTATGATTAAACCACAGCCTGATCAGATACAAAATGGCGGGTCGGTATTACATTGTTACTTGATTTAGAAAGGAGTAGATGTAACGTAAATGTAATCGACGGTTTCAAAGGGGTTATCAAACCCACACAAATTGTGCAATAAAATCAGTTAATTTTCACAACTGTGTTGCTTGCATCTTTGTAATAGAGAAAACATGGCTCAACACTTAACAAGTTTGAAGAACTTCAAGTTTCCCTTTTTTTTTTCAAATGTATATAGACATGTTTTTCATGCACGTCTTACAAGTATTCTCACCGTTGATGGCGCTTCAAAACTACTAGAACGCTTTTAAATTGTTTACATGTTCGCATAGAAATGTATGTTTAAAACTGAGAGAAAGACATAAATATTAAACATTCAATGAATATCTGCAGTCAGGATCAGATAATTTATAGATTCGCCATCCGACACATTTGGATCTCAACCTTTCACGTTTCTCTCGTAGCTTCTCGTCAATTTTATAAAAACGCTGACACTGAATCGGTTGCAAAATTGGGCAGTATTTGGACAGGATAAGAAGAAGTGGGTGCATTATTTGAGGGTGAGCGCCTGAAAGGAAGGACATCTTTGTTGATGTTTCTGTGCGCTAACATGAATTCTGATATTACACTGAACTTGCTAAAAAATAGTGATACATACATTCTATGGTGTTTTAAGTTGCATATATACGGGCAGAGGGGAAGGTCGGATTTATTTGGCATAGTATAACAACACGTACGGTAATTCGTAAAATTAGCACTCCATTTAAATACCCAGTAAACGATGTAAATAGATTCTATGGTGTTAAAAGCTCTTGATACGGTCCATGGGGAATGACGCCCGATGTTCGATACAAGATTTGGGATTTTGGAGGTTACCGAAAAAAACCCTAAATCGGCATTAATATGCTTGATTGATTCCTCCAAAACCGCTTGATGAATAGACCAGTTAACATCCTACGTCACTTCTTTTGTTGCCTGCGAATCCATTCCTGCGAATCGTTATGGCCCATAGTATTAAAACTCTAACAGATACAATTGCCCAGTGTGTAACAGTCAGGCCGACCTGTTTAAAGATACCAGGCCCTAACATGTTTACAAACATTGCTGTTAACTGGTCTATTCCTTCATTTTTTACCATACGGCAAGAAGACATCATTTTGAGCAATTTTATTCTGTTTGGTGAAAATTTCAATTTTCGTGCCATTTAAAAAATCCTAGACTGCCAGACTGCCAGAACGCTATTTATTCAAATTTAGTCTCATTTGCATGTATTTGGGGTCCCGCCACGCCTATCGACTCCACGAGGTCCGAGCGCGAACGTATACAAATGTACACGAGAATACTGCGCTCATGCAACATAACGTAAATCCCATGTATTGACAGGATCTGGCTTATGTCGAACCACATTTTGCTCAAATTTCTTCTCCAAGACCTGATTTGTCATAGTTGATCGAATGTTTTCGCGAGGCCTTCTTCTTCTTGCGTATGAGGCAGCAGCTAAATATGTTGTAAACGGTGGAGCCAGCTCACTGTTGATTGGTTGGGGTTTGAGAAGTCTATGTCCACCGGTGGACGAAAGGTAGGGCACTCATTTAGAATATGATCCGCAGTCTGTGATGGAGAACCACATTGGCAGGCTGGAGCTGGCCGCATCGGTGCATCTGTTGAAGCGACCGACTCCTGTGCGAATCCGGTTTAAGGTGACACATTCCTTGCGTGGAAGATTGCTACCAGGTGGTAGTTCTGTTATAGGTGTAATAGTGAGTTGGTCTGGTCTTGGAGTATTGGACCATAGGATGTTCGATTGAAAGATGAACGGAAAGGGTTCTAGGTTACGCATATCGACGAAGTACGAAATTTTTGCACAGATCGATCGGGGATAGAATACCTTTTTTTTTTTTTTTTTTTTTTTCTCAAATTTCTTCTCCAAGACCTGATTTGTCATAGTTGATCGAATGTTTTCGCGAGGCCTTCTTCTTCTTGCGTATGAGGCAGCAGCTAAATATGTTGTAAACGGTGGAGCCAGCTCACTGTTGATTGGTTGGGGTTTGAGAAGTCTATGTCCATCGGTGGACGAAAAGTAGGGCACTCATTTAGAATATGATCCGCAGTCTGTGATAGAGAACCACATTGGCAGGCTGGAGCTGGCCGCAGCCCCCATCGGTTGCATCTGTTGAAGCGACCGACTCCTGTGCGAATCCGGTTTAAGGTGACACATTCCTTGCGTGGAAGATTGCTACCAGGTGGTAGTTCTGTCATAGGTGGAATAGTGAGTTGGTCTGGTCTTGGAGTATCTAGCCAGGCAGTATTACATTTCTCTAAGATGTTGAATGGGCTAGCCGGAGAGTTTTCAGCAGTTTAATAGTGGGCGCTTTAAACGTATAGGAATCGTTTTATGGTTTCTATCAGTCGGGGGGGGGGGGGTTGGTCTTATTTGGCATCCCTTGTATAGCATTCGAAAGCATTAGCACGCTATATAAATACCCAGTAACCATGTATATAGATTCTATGGTGTTTAAAGCTACTATAACGGTCATTTTCTGTCATAACTTTGCGAAACGGTTTGCTACAAAAAGTCGCAAACCCATACAACGAATCCTATACGTTTAACTAATTACGAAACAGCGATCAACTAATTACAAATCAAGGTCTTGAAAGGAATTTGAGCAAAAAAGTGTTCGATCTACAGATCCTTTGTAATACGTTCGTGCTCGGACCGTGTGGAGTCAATAGGCGGGTTACCCCAGTACACAACCTGGAAATGAGAATGATTTGAATAAATAACGTTCTCGCAGTCTAGGGATTTTTGAATGGCGCGAAAATGGAATTTTTAAATGTCATTTTTTCCTTTTCTTTCCCCCTTTCTTTCTCCAAGTTCCTTTAGAACAAAGAGGCTTGCAGAACAAAATTGCTTATAATCATGTTTTTTTGCCGTAATGGACAAAATGAAGGAGTGCTCAAGCGGATTTGGAGGAATCAATCAGGCATATTATGCCGTATTAGGGTTTTTTTTCCATATAGCTCTACAGACTCTGCAAACCAAAATCCCCATCTAGTAACGAACATCGGGCATCCCCCCTTTTCATAGAGTGCTAACAGGAGATCGGCAAACCAAATCCCCAATCAGTAACGAACATCGGGCTAACCTCCCCCCCCCCCACCGTAACGCCGCTTGACACCACCAAAAAAGAATTAACATCAACAATAAATGCTCTTTATCAGCATGTTTACCAGCAGTCCTATAGATTCCATGGGGAGCCCCTGTTCGGGGTGAGCGAGCTTCGGCAGACTACTAATTACCCAAAGTGGAGAGGGGTAGTCCGAGTTACTAACAAACTAACAACAGTTTTCACGGCGCTGCACTTCGCACGGCATAATGCTTGGGGACTGCCGTAAAACCTCTCCTAAGGTGCTCTTGCTTGCAGTGATTCCCCGGAGGCTAATAACCTACGGTCAGTGGAGGGCTGAGGTGAGGATCACGTGATTCCAATCTTCAGTGCCGAAGTGCCACTATAGATGATGAAATAAGCCGCAAGACTTGTTTCATCATCATCCTGGGGAAGGGCCATATAAATGTAGGACGAAAACCTCTTTTGCTTTTCAAAACCTTCTGTCAATGTCCTCCTATTGGCAACATTCTGTGTGTTTAAGTAAGGCCCATTTGACATCCACAAAGCAGTTTCATGTGATTGTTCATACCACAAGCATAATCTAAAACATTCGATTAGAGATGACTGGGAACGCACTTACAGCCCTATTTTGGGTTGGAGAATATTTCTTAAATCGATAACTTGTGCAAGAGAAGACAGCTTTCCAGGATTTTTGTTTCATCACATCCTCCATTTGCTTGTTTCAAGCGCGAGATAACTCCAGTTAACACCTAACTGCGGAACACAAAAATCGAGTTTGTGCCACTTTCTGGTTGAGTGAAAACTGTAGAACGAATTTTTAAACATAAGTTTTTCCAATGAACAGATATGAAATTCCTTAAAATGGGATTTACTTCATAAAAGATACGAAAAACGTTACTTCATGGTGTAAGTTTGATCAGTAAGTTCTGGCTTTAATAAGAATGAATACCATGATAACATTCACAATAACTGTTTTTATGTTAGAAGACCCATGAACGCACAGTCGGCGTACAGCACCTGGAGGAGAGAGTTTTTATGGTCTTGAAGTATCATCAAACGCAAATTCCTACCAATACTTTTGCTACTTTGCTGCTTTTATATTATACTTTTTTTATTATTACACTTTATTGGGGACCTTCACAAGTACTCAAAATGGCACAAAGTATAGTGCAATATTTTAAAACAATTTCTTTGGATTTGGAGTTTTTATTTGGTTGCAATTACATTCCTTCCTTCTGCATGATTTAAACAGATACCAATTTTGTAATAAATTCAAAGTCCATTTCATTGACGTGTAATAAATAGTTTTATTGTTTATTATTTTGAAAAGAAGATATTATCATTGAACTCGGATTATGTTGACTATTAAAACTTGTGTTGATAAAAGCAGACCAGACTTCGTCTTCTTTGTTTACTTTAACTGGTTTGTTCCTTTGTCAAGTTGCAATCTTTTGTGAGCTTCAGACGACAAGCATGGCATAAATGGGCGAAGCACTCGCCCATGCATAAAAAGTGGAAAAAAATCGATTTTGGTATCGCCACGCAACAAATGATTATAATCTCTGGATTGACAAAAGCAAATAATATGAACCAACACCATTGGAAAGCCTGGGTCTTTGTTTTTTAATATTTGCCAAATAGATGACTATTTGAAATTTCCATATTTAAAAAACACCAATTTTTTTTTCTGATTGTACCACTTTTTTTGAGACAGGGGCTGTAGTGGGGTTACACACCTTACGTGTTTCCTTTACTCTAATTAGAATTTTTTGCCATAAACCCCCGAATATACTGACAGAACCTACGCAACTAGACACAGAACTATCCTGAGTGGGGTTTATAAAACGAGTACGTTATTGTCGGAAGCTGATGGAAAATGCTGGGCCCTCTATGCTTATTTCATATAGTGAGGCTATTTGTTTTAATTTGCTAAAACTGTGCATGCGCCAAAATTTAGCTGGAGAAATGTAATTAGGGTTTTTCACACAACTTGTAGCTGTGCACATAACATTGCTATCTATGAAGTTTGAAAAAGCTTGCATTTTTATCAGACGACTGTCAATACGTTTGCCTCAATTAGAGTTTATTTTTCAACGGGCCGTTTTAAAAGGTTTTTTTAAATTAAAAAAACACCCTCATTGACTTTGCAAGCAATTTCCAATCAGCTTTTCAGACAGACTTGCGAGTTCAGAATTATAGTAATAATTTCCACTATAATATTATTGGGTTCGCTATCAAAAACCCACAAATTAACTTTTATGATGAATTCTTTATTAGATGTAGAATGTCACGGCCATGCAATGCACGTTTGCCTTTTTTGTTTGTTTTTGTTTGTCTGTTTTTTTAACTCTACGGCTTTGACAATCTTTCAGATTCGTATTACCCCTAACATTGTGAAGGTTGTATTGTAAAGAAAAACTAGAACTAGCACATTGGTAATAGGCCGCCCCACATTTTTTTTTTCAAAATGATATTTTTGCATACATGTAGTGTAAAGCTTTCATCACATTAGCACTCGCCTGAAATTATCAAGCACAAAAAAGCGCCCTTACAATTATGGCTAAACACATGATTTTATAATACTTCACCTTTGAGTTGTGTTTTATTTATTCAGCAGATCAAGGAGCATGGCGTTAAAACCAAGAAGATCCAACATCGAGTTGATTCCATGGCATCCACCCGGTTTGATCGGTCCTGTACTCCTTTGGTTCATATATAACTAAGTCTGGATCTCAGTAATAGACATATTTCCTTTGATTAAAGTTACAGCCAAAAACAGGGCTAAAAATTAACTGGATGTCTTTCTCGCCTTCTATTAAGGCTCCTATAAGTTTTAATGGTATGAATATTTTGTGTGTAAATTATATTTGTCTTTCAAGGTCTTCTGTTTGAGTGCAAATTGAAGAAACTTCCTATTTTGTTAGGTGGAAAAAGGCTGGTGTTGAAATTGGGGGTGTTAAAAGGATAATTGCTTATGCTTCAAATTTCAACCGCAGTTATCGTAGTTTCCCTTCCCCCCCCCCCCCCCCGCGCTTTTTTTGCCGGCTGGAACTGGTTTCTATCGTTTAATACATGAACCACACTACAACCGCCGTAACGCCGGTTGTGGTTAGATGTTGAAGCCGGATGTTCTATAATAACAATGACTAGCGTGCATGAGCTTTAATTCCGTAAGACTACCTGAAACGGTAACAATATCACAGCCGCAATTCGTTACAGAACACCCGCCCTTTTTATATTTTTTGTTGATATCGGTAAGGCTTGGTTTCAATTGTTGTATTTCTTCTATAATTTCATGGGCGTATCAAACACAATTGAATTCGTTTTTACATTCTTGTCTTGGTGGCGATGTTATGAAACTAGGCGCTTAAGCTGGGGCCAAATAATTCTTTTGTGGTTTATAGTGATGAATATAACGTGAAAACCATGTTTTGGAGTAAGGTCAAAATCTACCTTCTTCTTACTTTTTGAAGGATGACCCATATCAGATATGAACAATTTAATGCCTTATTTGATTAATTTACAACACCCATAAAGCGATGTGCTATATTTGGTGGGAAGAATATTATATGGATGGCGTATTCGTTTGGCGTAATTGGCGTAATTGCTAGCATGACGCATGTGAAGACAGTTTGTTACTGGTGTCAGTTCAGCATTTTTAATTATCATCAACATACTTAAAAGTCTCCTGTTTTTTTGCCTAAGTTTGATCCGCATCCCTATTTCCATCAATTTCTTTTCTCCGCGTCATTCTCTACTCCTGTACTTTTCTTTCTTCTTTCGTACTCAATATCACATTTTGTTTCTGTTTCTTCAGTTACACCAGCGGGTTGACAAACCCACGGCACATACTGAATACGTGATCAGAAAATTAAGTAATGACTGTTTGCATACAGTAATCAATTCTACAACAAACAATTCCCTAACGAAAGAAGCAACATCGCGATTGTTACTACCACCACGCGCGCGACATACCGTTTTTTTTTGCCCTATCCGCTATGAGGGACCCCTTAAGCACGCGAAAATTGGCCCAAATCAAATATCTCGACTTTTGATTAAACTAGTCTGATGGCAAGCGGAAACTGGTTTTTCTTTTTCTTCACAATTAGACTTCATAAGTCAGGGTTTCTTTTCATCAAATCAGGTTTCAATCTTTTCTTATTGAAGGTGTCTAAAGCCAGCCCAGAAAGTGATTCCCCTGCTGCTGGCTTGCGGGCATCATGTTTTTGTTGGTATGATATCAGATGACAAAATGATTTACCAAAGAGGATTTGATATCTCAGAGCCTACAATATTAATAAATGACCCATCAAACTAGGGGGGGGGGGGTTCCCTCTCCAGTCAAACTGGTTATAATACCTAACCCGGAAGAGGGGACAGTGGGAGACGAATACTCCTATAGTAAGGCGCTCAATGTTAAGGCAAGAACAACCGCATATAAATCATATAATAAAAGAAGAAACATTTCCTTATCTCTCTTTGTTGGTTGAAAACCGGGACTCCTTTGTAAAATGCCTTATTTGGTTTCATTGGCTGACGCCAGTACTCTAATAAACCCCACTGAAATTGCCAGCCTTTATAATGATATAGAAAACCGACATATTTTCTGTTGGAGCGAGATGAGTGTTTTTGAAGCATGGGAACCATTATGCGTCGTTAAATATTAATAATCTTTATAAACTTTCGAATTGTTCAATTATCTTGCATTTTCTCCTTATTAAAATCCTAATATTTTGCTTTGATAATATGAATATCAAATTTGTTTTTGTTAGTTGCTTTATTATTTTATTATTTACTTTAAATACTAATTTATTATATATTGTTTTTTAGTAGAGAACTGCTTTTTATTTTAAATTTTTATAACGTAGCACACCAAACTTTTTTGTGGAAAAATTGTGCGAAAAAAGCCATATAAGACCGTGCATGCTTGCGTTTCTACCGTACTGGCAGATCAAAGCAACATATAATGCAATTAGTAAAGTTTAGACCCAACTAGAACACGGATACAACTATGTTAATAAAACCTAGATTCGTCAATTTCGAAATTTTCGTTTTTCGAACATTCCTCTTTCTCATTGCTCATAATATTAATTGTAACCAAGGGCTGACTCCTCACATCCGATCAGCCTTATACTGAGAACCTTTTCGTCTTCACTCATTTGTCCTATTTCATTCATTCTGGCCTATTTCATTTCTCTCCCACCTGTGACTCCATTTCTAACTATAATAGCACTTTCTGAGTTCTTGCAAGGTTTCAAAATCAAAATAGCGACAATAAGGTTTTGCACTTTTTTGTCTATACATTAGACGGCTCGGCTCGGGATACTGAGGCTAATCTCGATTCATGGTAGCACTGCTTCTTCGAGCGTTTTCATCATACTGTACTACTTTATTCTCTCTGCGGCCGAGAGGTAATAGATGTGTTGTTTGCATTGTACCAAGTCTGAAGAGAGATTAGAAATAAGGGGGAGGTCGAGATGGCTCATCGCTATATCCTGCCTTTCCTTGCGTTCTACAATGTAATGATGCCAATAAGATAGTGAAATAATACGAAGATAGATAGGAGAGATAGCCAACCTAAAATGGTTTGGCTAATTAATTGAAGACGCCTAAGACCAATTGAAGTCAATAATAATTCATTAAATCCACTTGTTCTTATTCACTGCAAAAAATAAATAAAATCGGAACAGGCAGGCGGTGATTAAGTATTCCAACTGTAACATGCTATATGTTTAAAATTCAATAATGCTATTGCCGGACAAAGCGTCAGTGTAGATTTAAGCAGTTAGAACAAGAGAAGCACGGCAAGTGATTAAAATACTGGAACAGAGTTTATATTTTTAAATACAATGTGTGCAATAGAGGTCTGGATAGTGTCCTTTATGGCTGAATTTAGCTGAATCGCAAATTTATCAATACACGTTCACTTTAAAGTCCATACTCTACACGTTGGACTTCTATTTTTAATTACTGTTTTGTATTGGCAGATGACTGTTCTTCTTGTGATTCCGGCTTGCGCATGACTCGCAGGCTGTTACTTGCTGCTTCTCATTCTTCTTCTGTTCTGCTGAAGCATCGGACCCGTGTCTTTTTGGTTTGGGCTGGTGCTTAGAACTGTTTTGGTAGACTACTATACTTACTGGGTTATGGATACTACGTACTATCTTCGTTCTTTTATTCGAGCTCCAAACACAGTAGTTCTTAAGTACAATGCTATCTATATTCAGTGATTTGCCTAAATACAAATCGTATAAAAAAGTAATCAAAAATCATATTTTTGCATGTATGTAACAAGTACAGGTATCATTACATAAACCTGCAAATGATATAGAAGCCCAGAAAGGCATACCTAATAAGGACAGGATCAGAAGATATTTATGTCTAATTATGTCCGAACGGACTTACTTACTACACTACAAATAACAACAATACGCGAAGCACACAGTATTGAATGGAGAATCGTATCTTGGAACACTGAATGCCGTATTTCTTCTCTCTTGCTTTTCTCTTGTCTGGTCTGTTCCCTATCTGTCAGTTCTATCTACTACAGCTGTAAAAGGTAACGTTATAATGAAATCTACAAGACTCAATCCTTAAATTTTAAAATTTATAAAATACTTATTATCGCCTTCCGTTGTGGAAGCTAATTCCTCGCAATTTCAAATATTTTTCAATCACTGATGAGTGTGCTTTAAATATGCTCTAACTAGGTAGAGATGAGTACATCTTTTGCTGCTACAAAAAAATAAAAGATGAAGGTTCGTCAGTTTTTTCTGCAAGGTCCGTGTGTGTGCTAAATGCGGCTCCATAGTGGGCATACCGAGAGATATTCCTATCATTTTTTGTTTGGTTGTTGTGTTGTTTTTGTTGTTGGCAGTCATGGCGTGACGAGGGAGAGAGGGGAGTATGAAGATGCGATGGTGGTAAGAGAGTGGCGGGTGAAAAAAAGGAGAAGAGAAAAGGATTTGGGAGAAGGAACGATGGAAGATAAGAGTGTGGGGGATAGGAGAGGAAGGGAAAGCCTGAAGAAAGAAAAGGTATGAGGCAAGGTGGGAAGAGAAAGAAGGGAGCCCGGAGAGCGGAGAGGATAAGAGATTGGAGGGGGGGGATTGGAGGTGGGTGGAATCGAGGGGGTGGAATGGAGAGAGGAGGGCGCAAGGGAGCGGTGAAAGACAGCGGATGGCGGGGGGCGGGCGGGGAGAACGGAGGAGACAGAAGGATGGCCCCAGGTTAAGAAAAGGAAAAAATATACAGTAGAATGGAAGCGAACGGGCTAAACGCAGGTAGGAGAAAATGGAATGGGGTGGAAGAGTAAGGGAGGGGGATGTTTTTGCAGTGGGTCTGCTGTCCTTCCAGCTGCTCCATGTGGGCATGACTCGAAGATATGTCCTATTGTTGTGATGTTGTGCTTAAGATGGAAATCTTACCCAGACGGAAGTCGAGGTTGGAAATGGTTCAAAATGGTTTGAGTAGCGGAAAAAAAAAAAATTAAAAAACTAGCTAGTTATTTCACTGACTGTAAGACTGTAGCAAATCATTATATTTTACTGTTGTTTTAAAATTCTTCGGATGTTGTTGTTGTGCTTCTATCTGTCTCATCTTCCTGGGCGTATGGATGTCAGTGCAGGCTAAATATGTTGTAGACAGACGGTGGAGCCAGCTCAGTGTTGATTGTTGGGGTTTGAGAAGCTATAAGAATAATAATAATAATGTGGGCAATCTTGTAAAGCGCCGTTATTTCCGCTCCGCCGCAAGCGAGGCGCCTCAATGCGCTTCTCCATGGCAGCAACACCAAAATAAAGTAAAAGACATGTAGATACTATTAAGGGGGCCCCCCTTTTTCACCAAATAATAACAATAGAAAAGAGTACGCATTGTAAGTTAATTGACAGTTCAGCGAGTTCAAGCGATGTCATTCTTTCTGAGGGTATCATAATATGTCTTCAAAAGAAAGTTCTTTCTTAAAGATTTTAGAGTGCACAATAAGGTGTTTCACATAGTCAGGTAAGATATTCCATCATAACTATACTTAGGGCTGCAACTGCTGAAAACATCCGCATCCGCCCTATTGATGTTTCGCAGATTTTCTTGCAGAAGTCTCTCCTGCTTTGAAGAGTCGTTAGTCGCCGACCACGATTGTCCCCTGGTAACATATGGTTGGCATCTAGTCTGTTAAGCGATCAGCTAAGAGCCATTTCATGGCAAG
Source organism: Ophioderma brevispina (assembly GCA_023653785.1). Classification (NCBI taxonomy): domain Eukaryota; kingdom Metazoa; phylum Echinodermata; class Ophiuroidea; order Amphilepidida; family Ophiodermatidae; genus Ophioderma; species Ophioderma brevispina. The sequence goes on from JAMKCH010088186.1 coordinate 12,271, forward strand.
AATCTTGAAGACTAATAAGGCACATTTTGTATTTCTAATCTCTGTTCTAATTGGAAGCGGCAGTGTAGTGTCAGGACCAGACCCCAGATGTTATATGATCTAGTTTTCAATTGGTATATGTGAAAATTGGTCCGATGCAGGCTATATTCTGGGGGGCAATCGTTGTAAACGTGAGAGTTGTGAGTTAGTTAAGTCGCACATAGATTAAGTGATTTGCGGAGTCAAGTCTGGATGTGACAAATTCATAGCAGGATAGTTCTGACTGCAAGTCCTTGTTAAATGTTTGCGAGGCGGATTTTGCCAATATTTGTCGGATGAGGGGGTCAGAATGCATTAACCAGCTTTGATAATACTGTGTAACCATGAGAGTCCATTGTTAAATTTGAAATCAAGAACTGCACCCCTCATGGTTCTCCCATAAAAAAATAGTAGAGCTGGCGCTAATGTAAGAATTCTCCCACGTCTAACATGTTGAAGCTTGACGGTCTTTGCGATTGGGCATGCTTCGGGGATCCAAGTATCATAAATTCTGTCTTAGAGACATTCAGCTTGATGAAAAATTTTGATTCATGCTCTGTTCTGATAATCATCGACAGCACTTTCAATTCTCGAATCGCGGGTATCTAACATCTTCCTGCAGCAGGTTTTAACGATACATAATGCGGGCGGGGGGGGGAAAAAATCATCTGGCATAAACGTGAGTATGTTCTCAGTTGATGCTCGTACGAATTTATGTGCTCCCAGTGGAGCAATTGTAAATGGGGAAAGAGTCCTGGTTCCAACACATGAACCTTGTGGAAGTCCATACTTCAGTAAAGCTAAATCGGAAGTCGCATCGTTGATGCAGATAGCTTGTGATCTCCCGTAAGGTATGAGCTAAAAAACTGCACAATCAATGCAACAATCCGCCATATACCATTCTATGCTGACGGGCGTAGTACGGTGGACGAAATGGTAGGGCACTCATTGAGAATGTTGATCCGTATTTTATGATGAGCATACTCTACAACTAGTGCATAGGCTGGAGTTGACCGCATAAGGCCGTAGCTCCCATCGGTGCATATTGCTGTTGAGCTACGACTCCTGTGCGAATCGCGTTAGAAGGGCGATCCCTATTCCTTAGCGGTGAAGATTGCTTACTCAGGTTGTAGTTCTGTGTCATAGGTGTAAATAGGGAGTTGGTCTGGTCATGAAGTATCTAGCCAGGCAGCATTCCTTGTCTGTAAGTATTCTTTTCAGTGTTATGTGATTCAGTGACAGTGTATGCACAGAGGCAGGTACTCCTCGTTGTCCGCAGCAAAGGCCTTATTCCAGCTAGTTGTGGGTGTGGTGGTCTCTCTCGATCGGGCGAAGGCACTGCAGGTGGCATCCATCCCTGAAGAGCACAGGTAGAACAACTCGATTGGAGTGGGACGGAGGCACCAGTTGCAGTAATGGTTTCTTCAAGTTCATCGTTAAGTACTGTGTCTGAGCTTCTTTGTGTGAGAAGTATTTAGCTCTTTCATGGCTAGGGGTGGCGATATTCAGGCAAGCGCTGTTAGACCAGGGCGCAAGGCGATTTTTGGCGTAGAGTCTTGGCTTGCAGTCCATGAGGATCTAGCAAGTCGGCACAGGAGGGTTATTCTGCGAAGATACCTTGGCGCATTCCGATTCGAGGTGCTGGGCCGGTAAGTAAGCTGCTTCGCCGGTCAAGGTGCTTCATCACTTTCGTGCCAGATAGTTTTGGGGGTAGTATTGAATGGCTAGGAGGCGCTCATTGAGGTGATTTGAAAGCTGGGCGATGATGTCCTCTTTGGGGTGTTGATGAGGAAGGCAGTTAGTCGTGTTCTTGTCTTCGCTCAGCTTCATTCTCCAAAACAGGTCTTGAGATATGGGCTGCTAAGTAGTGGGCCATATCTGCAGTAAGTGTACTTTCTATTCTACTTCAGTCCACGCTGGCTGTCGGGCGAATGGAGAAGAATGGAGAAGGGGTCGAATCGTCTGCGCGTAAGGGGCGCGATATGGTCTAGAATGTTGTTTTGAGAAATCGCTGATTATACAAGTTGAACAGCATGGGGAGCGTCAGTTACAGATGCGCTGTGGTGACCTTCTCGTTTGCGGGCCGCTGCAGCAAGGACTGCAGACTATATTCTGTCCATGGCACTGGTTGCTTGAAAATAAAGCAACGGTTTGGGGCAAAAACGGTATGTTATATGATGAATTGTACAAGGTGAGATCCGGGATGGGCCTGCGAAGCTTGAGTGTCAGGGGCCCGTGTGCCAGCATACGTTGTCGTATGGGCTGCAGTAAGGTCCATACCAGATGACCCTGCCATTAGAACACTTTTCATAAGCTCTCGTTCCTTCAATATATCATTTGTGAGTTTTACAATCTGTGGACAGTACTGTCGCGGCTCACGCGCGAAATCCGGCTGTTTTCGTCAGGCACTGAGCTCGTGGCTTCAGGATCATCTCCAAAGAGTTTTGAAAGGCATACGCAGTAAGTGATATTTGTATATTGGGCGGGTGGGGGGCGGGGTGGGGAGGGGATTGGGGTGGGATGGGGGGTTGGGTGTTGTTTTGTGTTGTGTTGTTATTTTTTATATTAAATTTAAAATTTTTTTTATTTCCTTGAAGTTGCTCTACAGGGCTTGTTTGGTTTGGGGAGTGCGATATAATAGTAGGCCTGCTCCTCCAGATCTTGGGGGACCCCAAAGACGAATCGGAGACACGCACTTTAAAAGCAAGTTCAACATATTTTAAAGGAGCATCCAAAGATAATATGAAAAGAAAAAGAGAGTCGTCATTTTTGAGTTGTGAGACAAATTCTTTTTATCTATTTATGGCTTGTTTCAGTACAACACACCTAATTCGGGTCACTGGCAAGGCCGTGGCAGCAAGTCATAAAACCGCAGGAAAAATCGTACATTGGAGATAAAAACTAAATTCGCTCCCGGCAACAATTTTGGCCTATATCTTTGCCTTAGATTTTAAGAAGTCTAGAGAAGTGATTGAATCTGTCATTTTTGGAAAGGGCTAACTTTGTATGTTTGTCCCTTCTTAAATCGCATGCTCTTTCGTCGGTCCGTCTGCGCGCCCTTCTATCGCCTTCGGCGCACTTAACTTCAAGAGTAACAATTAGAAATTTAGCAATTCCAAGTCATGTGTACGCATACTTTGACACACATCATGGCCAAAAATCCAGCTTTTGCTTGAAAAAATGGCGAAAAACCATGAATGTTGCGATTTTTTTTAGATTTTTCGCATTTCGCATGTACACAGGAATGGAACATAATTTAATAGTCCTTCCTAAATATGTTAGTAAAACAAACAAAAAACTGAGATGCCTATGCTACCCCAATTGAACTATGCACCTGATAATTTAACCACTATTTTAATCAGTGAATAGTTTCGAAAACAAGGCGCAGGGATTCGAAAAGTAAAATACAAAGTGACACAGTCTTATGAACTATCCAATTCTATTGGCGTGGTATTTTAGTTCAATATAACCTTTTTCCCAGGTTTCATTCAATATAATCAAGCAAATCTCTTTTTATAGCGTTGACAGAAGTTATCCCCTGAAATAATCAAATGTCGTACACTCCTACCTCGAGCTATCACATTTTACCCTAGAATTGAATGATTACGAGATTAGGGAATGTGATGCGACATTACCTAACCACTATCATTAGTTCAACCTTATTAAACCGAAATCGAAGTATGCAACCACAAAGTAAAGTCAATTTAGGCTGCAGAAAATGATTAAGTTTACAGCAATCAAATAAGCCATAAAATCCTTAAGCGGAGTGGAAATTGCCCTACTCGACAAAATACATATGTATAGCCTACACGAGTAAGCCGCATTTAGACCCTATAGCACCTGCCTTCCAAGATGCTTTGTAACGCGTCCTATGATTAAACTACAGCCTGATCAGATACAAAATGGCGGATCGGTATTGCATTGTTACTTGATTTAGAAAGGAGTAGATGTAACGTAAATGTAATCGACGGTTTCAAAGGGGTTATTTAACCCACACAAATTGTGCCATAAAATCAGTTAATTTTCACAACCGTGTTGCTTGCGTCTTTGTAATAAAGAAAACAGGGCTCAACACTAAACAAGTTTCAAGAACTTCAAGTTTCACTTAAAAAAAAACCGTTTAACATGTTTTTCAAATGTATAGACATTTTTAATGCACGTCTTACGGGTATTCTCACCGTTGATGGCGCTTCAATAATGGGAAATACATAATTCTTCCGAAATAAGTTTCCTAAAATTCTAGAAATCAGTTCCACGTGTGTTCTCACTTCATTTCTAGTATGTGCACATTCTAGAGAAAATGAATTAAATGTCATCTCAATTTATGCCCTGAATATCAGTGACTACGGGATGTACACCATGATTCATTGATTCCAGCAAATAATGGGGCTATAGAGGTCGTTCACCTCACTCATGCATAACCTATAACAAAAGGTGTTAGTTCCCGTAGTATTCCTTATTCAGATCAATTTAATACCCGACCTCAAAGTACTTATGCTATTCAAAGTGTGACCCATACTTTTATGCATACGTATCCAACATGCATGTCCTTCTTTGGATTTAGAAAGTCTCCAGCAAGATGGCCACTAATCCGAAAAGTGGAAGACCTCTATTGATAAGTAAATCCGCTCGGTATGTAGAAGACCAAACACTTCACAGATTCCTTTTTCATCTGGAACTGCAGAGCTATTGTTATTATCCATGCAACTGAAAAGATTGCAGGTGTTCTAACATTTGTGCAGAACCAAACGCGTAACTTGCCGCGTAACCCCATTTCTATGCAATTTATTGCGTTCATAGCAGAAATCGAAAATCATTCACCTTTTTGAAATGCAGGTGAACCGGTGCCGAACAAACTTTTGATTGAATAGAAAAGAGGTCCTATATTAATATGATTAAGTTATGGGTAATGGTTCTGCACCAAGATGTTAGGTCATAGCTTGCCAATCAAAATTTCTTTCATTATTTTTGCTCATCTTCGTTTCCTTTTTGAATAAATGATGAAATATACGATCAAAGTTATTAAAATCCCATCAGAAGTTTGAGTCTTATTTTCTTCGTGAATGAGGCTGTAGCTCAATCTAAATCTAAATTCAAAAGCTTTTAACGTAATGGACAATAACAATGGCTTTGCAGTCCCAGAGAATCTGAAGTCCGTTGTCCTATTCATCCCTTTCATAACGGGCGGATTTACTTATCAATTGCACCATTCTTTGCTGGAGTCAATGGAACGTGGTGTACATCCCTTGGTCATTGATATTCAGGGGAAAAATGAGATGACATTTAATTCATTTTCAAGAAAATGTGCACATACTAGAAGTGAGAACACGCGTAGAACTGATTTTGATAATTTTAGACAATTTATTTTAGCAAAATTATGTACTTGTTAGGGGTGCGTCACCTTGTAAACGCTATGAGATCTGCCCGCTGGCCTATACAGAACACCGCCCCTTATCGTTTTTGATATCGGTAAGGCTTGGTTTCAATTGTATTTCTTCTATAATTGAATTCGTTGTTACATTCTTGTTTTGGTGGCGATGTTATGAACTAAGCGCTTAAGCTGGGGCAAAACTAATAATCTATTTTGTGGTTTATTGATGAATATAACGTGGAAAAGCATGTTTTGAGTAAAGGTCAAAATCTACCTTCTCTTACTTTTTGAAGGATGACCCATATCAAATATAGACAATTTAATGTCTTATTTGATTAATTACACCCATAAGCGATGTGCTATATTGTGGGAAGATTATTAATATGGGTGGCGTAATTCGTTTGGCGTAATTGGCGTAATTGCTAACAGTGACGCATGTAAAGACATCTTGTTACTGGTGGCAGTTTCAGCATTTTAATTATCACCAACATAATTTAAAGTCTCCTGTTTTGTGCCTAAAGTTTTGTCGCTCCATATTCCATCAATTCAACGTCATTCTCTACTACTTTACCTTTCTTCTTTCGTTCTCAATATTCATTTGTTTCTTCATTTACACAGCGGTTGACAAACCTCACGGCACATACTGAAATACGTGATCAGAAAATTAAGGTAATGACTGTTTGTATACAGGTATCAATTCTACGAACCAAACAAGTCCCTTAAGAAGCAACATCGCGATTGTTACCACCACGCGCGCGACGTACCGTTTTTGCCCTAGCCGCTAGGACCCTGTAGCACGCGAAATGCCCAAATCAAAGTATCTCGTCTTTTGATTAAACTAGTCTGACGGCAGCGGAAACATGGTTTTTTCTTCACAATACGACTTCATAATGTCAGGGTTTCATACAAATCAGGTTTCAATCTTTTCTTCAATGACGGGTGGCTAGCCAGCCCAGGAAAGTGATTCCCTACTGCTGCTGAAGCTTGCAGGCACATGTTGTTGTTGGTATGATTATCAAAATGACAAAATGATTTACCAAAGAGGAGTTGAGATCTCAGAGCCTACATATTAAATAAATGACCATCAGTACCCGGGTCATCTTAATCAAATGGTAGAATACCCGGAAGAGGGAGCGTGGGAGACGAATACTCCAGAAGGCGCTAATGTGAAGCAAGAACACCTATAAAATAATAATAAAAAGAAAACATCTGATTTCCTTTGTTGCTGAAAAACGACCTTTGTAATGCCCTTATTTGGTTTTCAAATTGCTGACCCAGTTCTAATAAACCCGCTGAAATTGCCTGTCTTGATTAATGATATATAAAACACATTATTTCTTGTTGTGAGCGAGTGAGTGTTTTTGAACATGGGAACCTTAGCGTAAATATTAATTCTTTATACTTTCAATTTGTTCAATCTTGCATTTTATCTTATTAACCTAATTTCTTTTGATAATGAATTTCAATTTGTTTTGTTGATTTATTTACTTAAATACTAATTTATTGTTTTTAGACCATTTATACGGTAGCCCAAACTTTTTTGTGGCAAAATTGCAAAAAACCATAATAAGACGCCTCTTGCGATTTCTACATACTGCAAAAGCCAACATTATATGAAGTAGTTTAGACCTCAAAAAGCATGGATACCAATTTCGACATCTCTTCTCATACATAAGCTTGACACGCTGAGACGGAAACATGTGCGACCTGTACTTTCCTTACATAGCATTCTTCAAGGTTGTTCAAACCAAATAAGGTTTCATTTTTCTAAACACTGACGGCTGGCGGATACAATTCTAAGGCCACGCGCAATAGGTAACGATGTGGTGTTTGCATTAACAACTAGCGAACTAGCGAACTCACCACGATAGACTATATACTAACTAATAGAGAAAGAGAGGATAGCGAGAGTCTTCATGAATGTAAATGGTCCAATAGCATAGTGAAATAGCCAACCTAAAATGGTTTGGCTAATTGAAGCCGCAAGACCAATTGAATTAAATTATAATTGCTTCAAACCTTTGGCCTATCCAACACTTGCAAATAAATCGGACGCCGGCCGTATTACGTATCAAACGGTCACATAGCAATGCTTAAATTCAGTGCATTGCGAAACAAAAGCGTCAGGAGTTTAACGTTAGAACACACAAAGTATTAATATTGAACAAAACGTTTTTAATTTTTAACAATGTGTGCATAGGTCTGTCTTATGGCAAAGTTTACGGAATGCAAATTTTACAACGTTTTTCACTTAAAGTCACCGTGACCTTTATTTTAATTACTTTTTTGTATTGGCATGACTCCCAGCTCTTCTGGCTAAACTCCGTGTCTTGTTTTGCTGGGCTAGACTGTTGCAGACTATCTACGTTCTTTTAAGTCGAGTCCACACACAGTCGTTCTTACATCATGCGCTACAGAGATGAGTACATCGTCACTTGCTGTACATTGAATTCGGCAAGGTCCGTGTGTGTGGCATGGCTGCTCCAATAGTGGGCATACCGAGAGTATTCCCTGGTTTTGTGATGTTGTTCCTTTAAGATGGAAAGCTTCAACGAGTCGAGGTTGGAGGTTCAAAATTGGTTTGATTACGAAAAAAAATAAAAACTTAGTACCTAGTTATTTTCACTGTACTCTTATAGTTTACTGGTGTTTTATTCTAATGTTGTTGTTTCTTCTTCTTGCGTATTAGGCAGCATCTTAATATGTTTGTATACCGGTGGATCCATCTCACGTATTGATTGGTTGGGGTTTGAGAAGTCTATAAGAATAATAATAAATATGCAATATTGTAAAGCCCGGTACCGCCGCAAGCGACGCTCATGGCGCTTCTTTCTCTGGCAACAACAAACCAAAATAACAGTACAATACTTGAAAACTCTATTAAGCAGTGGCAAAAAATATACAAGAAAAGAATAACTTGTAAGTATAATACAGTTCAGGGAGTTTCAAGCGTAAATTCTTCTGAGTCACAAATATGTCTTCAAGTTCTTCTTAAAGTTATTTAGAGTGCACCATATGTTTCAATAGTCAGTAAGCATTCCACAACTTGGGGCTGCAACCTGAAACTCCGCGTCCCATTGATGTTTCGCAGATTTTTCTAGCAGAAGTCCCTGCTTTGAAGACCGTAGCCCACGATGCCCTGGAACATATGGTTTCACTAGTAGTTTTGTTGTTCTGGTTAATTACAAGAGCCATTTCATGCACGATCGTGAAGACAATAAGGCAGAACATTTTGTATTTCAATCTCTGTTCTATTGGAAGCCAGTGTAGGTCAGCCAACACAGGGGTTATATAATCTGTTTCCTTGGTAAATGTGATAATCCGTGCAGCTATATTCTGCAAAATCGTAAGCGTGAGAGTTGTGAGTTCGTACTTCCATAGAGAATGAATTACGGAGTCAGTTGGATGTGACAAATGCATGAATGATAGTTTCAGCGCACCCTTAGTTAAAAATGTTTCCGGGATTTTGGGGGCCAATATTTCGGATTGAGCCGAATCAGCCTTTGATACTGCTGTCACATGAGAGTCCATTGTTAAATTGAAATCAAACCTGACCCCCAGGTTCTGCACATTAGTAGCTGGCGCAATGTAATAATCTCCCACTCTACCCTGTTGAACATTGACCTTTGCGATTTGCTGCTTAGATCCAAGTATCATACATTTCTTAGAGTCATACTTGAGAAAATTTTGATGCATCCATGTTCTGATATCCATCGACGAAGCTTTCAATTCTCTGAAGCGCGGAGTCAACATCTCTGCCTGCCAGGTTTTACGGATACATCAATCTGCGAATCATCTGCATAAAAGGGATAGTTCACAGTGATGGCCGACGAAGATGTCTCCCAGTGCAAGTGTAAATGGGTAGTCCCTGGTCCACACATGAAAACCTTGTTAAGTCCATACTTCAGTTGGAGCTAAATCGGAAGTCTCATCGTTGATGCAGACAGCTTTGTGATCTTCCCCGCGAGGTCTGCTCTAAACCAATCCATGCAACACCGCCAATACCAATTCTACGCTGAAGGCGTAACGGTGGAGACGAAAGTTATGGCACTCATTGAGAAGTAATCCGCTATTTATGATTGAGAACCACATTGGCAATCTGGAGTTTGACCGCATCCCCCATCGGTGCATATTGGTGTTGCTGTTTTTAAGTCTAAAACCGACTCCTGTGCGATCCGGTTTAAGGCGAACCCATTCCCTTGCGTGGAAGATTGCTACCAGTGGGTAGTTCTTCCATAGGTGTAATAGTGAGTTGGTCTGTCTTGAAGTATCTAACCAGACAGTATTCCATGTCTGTAAGATATGTTGAATGGGGAGCTGGATATTTACCAGCGTGTCAACAAAAGGTCGACGAGAGCACAGTCTCTGTCTGCCGAGCTTGTGTGATTCTTTGACAGTGTTATGCAGCAGGTACTCGTTGTCCACAAAAGCCTTGATTCACATCACTAGTTGTGTGGGTGTGTGTTCTCACTCTCCGAAGCACTGCAGGTGCAATCCCGAAAAAAGAAAAAAAAAAAAAAAAAAAAAAAAAAAAAAAAAGCAGCGTGTAGAAACTCGGATGGAGTGGGACGGAGGCAACCAGTAATGGTTCTCAAGGTCTCGTTAAGTACTGTGTCCAGCTTCTTTGTGTGAGAGCTGTTGCTCCATGCTGGGGTGGCATATTCAGCAGCGCTGTAGATCAGGGCCAAGGCGATGGTGCGTAGAGTCGTTGGGCTGGCACCCCATGAGGATCCAGCAAGTCGGCACAGGAGGTTATTCCTCGAAGATACCTTGGCGCATACGGATTCGAGGTGCTGCCGGTAAGTAAGCTGCCGGTCAAGCTTCACTCCCAGATAGTTTGGGGGTAGGATTGAATGGCAGAGGCGCTCAATTGAGGTTGATTTGAAGCTGGCTATGAGCCTCTTTGGTGTTGAGATGGAAGGCAGTAGCGGTGGTCTTGGCTTCGCTCAGCTTCAGTCTCCAGGTCTTGAGATATGCTGCAAGTAGGGCCATATCTGCAGTAAGTGTACTTTCTACTTCTGTCATGCTGCTGTCCGAATGGAGAAGAATGGAGAAGGGCAAGATCGTCGCCGTAGCCACATTGTCTAGATGTTGTTTGAGGTAAATCGCTGATATACAAGTTGAACAGCATGGGAGCCAGTACAGATCCTTGTGGTACTCCGTTCCTCAGAAGACGCAAACGACTATTCTGTCCATCACTGGTCTTGAAAATAAAGCAACGGTTTGCAAACATGTTATATATGAATTGTACAAGGTGATGATCCGGGATGGTCCTGAGAAGCTGGAGTGTCAGGCCCTGGTGCCACACGGTGTCGTATGCTGCAGTAAGGTCCACCAAGATGACGCCTGCCTTACGACGCTTTTCAAAGCTTTCCTCAATATCATTTGTGAGTTTTACAATCTGGTGGACAGTGCTCCGGCCACGGCGAAATCCTGCTTGTTCGTCAGGCACATGAGCCGGGCCAGGATCATCCTCTCAAGGAGTTTGAAGGAAATACACAGTAGTGATATTGGGCGGTATTTTTAGGGTTGTCGACAGGCTTGTTTGGTTTGGGGAGTGCGATGATAGTAGCCCTCCTCCAGATCTTGGGGACCCAAAGACGATCGGAACACGCACCTTTAACAAGTTGCAACATATTTTAAAGGACACAAAAGAGAGTATGAAAAAGGCTTTTTTGAGTTGTGAGACAAATTCTTTCCTATTTATGCTGTTCAGTACACCTAATTCTGCACCAAAGCTGTGGCAGCAAGTCATACTCAGGAAATCGTACATTTGGAGATACAAACTAATTCCCGGCACAATTTTGCCTATATCTTTGCCAATTTTAAGTCTAGAGAAGTGATTGATCTGTCATTTGAAAGCTACTGTATGTTGTCTTCTTAAATGCGCAGCTCTTTCGCCCTTTCTATCGCCTTCGGCGCACTTAACTTCAAGAGTAACAATTAGAAATTTAGAAAATCCAAGTCAGAAATTACGTAGCGTTTCTAGAAATTCCCCAAAAATATTTTTTTTTTATTAATGATTAATTATTTTTTATGTTTTGCACATTTTTGTGGCATCCTACAAGTCATGTCTTCCTCTCAAAATAAAACCCTAACCCTAACCCGAACCTTCATATGGCAGGTATAAGGTGAAGTAATAAAAGCCCCTAAAATCAAGGATTGCCAAACGTTTTACCTAATTATTACGGAGTTCTATGCTTACATATTTGTGTAATTTTAATATAACTTGCGTAATTCCTGTGTAATTAATCTTTTAAGTGGAAGGGGTCGGTGAGTGTATTTTAGGGGTTAAATAATTTTATCGGAACCCACTGTGATTGTTTAAATTTAATTCTATTCTACTATATACCGCTTGGCTGTTTTGGAATGCCCTAGAGTTGCATACAAAACTGAATGGAGATAAGTTAAATGTCAGTAGTCTTACTATACCATTTGAACTGAGAGGGTACATCGGGGAACAACGCGTGGCATGGGTAATCGCCAAAGGTAGCGATGGCGAACAAGTTTTAAAGTAAAATGATAAACATGTCAATTCGCGGATGGGGCAATCTGGGGCATTGGTATTAGGTAATGAGCAAGGACATTGCAAATGTGTAAACTTCGTAACAAAGCAGCACAAGTTACACTACTAAACTTCTGCAATTTTGAAGCAGATAGGTTTTTTCAGTTTGTATGCTGGGAGCAATTAGCTTTTCAACATCCGCTCTACGGGGTTCATTTGTTAAAATGTATTAATATCTCAGTGCAGCTTTTCAACTTGGGTTTCAAAACTCTAGCTGATCCACCTGCAACGTGTCAAATCGATCAAATCTGTTGCATTGTCGAGCTTGCAAAATTCAACACTATTTTGTAAAAGATAGAGTGCTTCGCTTTAAATGTCTATTTAAACAATAATAAATGTATTGCATCTTTGTCCAATCCGAACTGGTTCGTATGCACTAACTTAAATAAACTTGAAACGCCGCATCAAAATTTTCCTCAGGATGATTTTACACTGAGTCTGATACCATTTAGCTATTTAATTGTTGTCATTTAACTACGTAGATAATATTTTAATCAGCATTAAGCATAATCAGATAAGCATTTCTGTGAACAAATAAACATAATTAGAACAAGTTCAGTTTTGATCAGATTGTTTTTAAACTTTAATTTCCACAACAATAAAAAGCAATAAAGTTTTATAGTTTAAAACGCAGTTCCTAATTTATCGTGACGTGACATCTACGTTAGGGTGATCTACATCCAAATGCCTTGTAGTTCAAATATAATCCACTGCACGTTTATTCATCGAAAACTTCAAAATGGTACAACATTCTACGGTATCAGCTCCATTGTATTATTATGCTCAGCTTGAGCCTCTCATTTAGAGCAAATGTTGAATATGATTGTCCAGCACATAAAGACATCACTGAGTCTAATATTTTCTTTAGCCTTGTAGGTAGGGAATTCTAAGGTGTCTATCACATAAATTCAGGAAGCCAATTTCACTCTAACCAATGTTGTCTATGTTAGGTTTATCCTTCTTGTAAAGTTCATGACATACTTCGAGTCCAGCTAGCGATTGACGCTATGGAGCATGCGCAACATCCGATCTTGGAGACGATATCAAGTGCTGCGCATGCTCCAGTGCACAGCGTTAATCGCTAGGTGCGAATAGAAGTATGTCATTTAAGACTGCACGGAATTACCTTAGCATTAAATCTTCTATCAAAGGATTAAAAGGATTGCAGAGCTTTATTCCGTAAAAAGAGTCTTTAGTCTAACACATGAATACACATATTTTAGGGCCAGAAGACTTAGATCTTTGACTCTAACACAAGCATTAACGGTTCAAAGACCACACACAGCAGAATTACACTTCTTTGAGTGCGACCTGAGGTGCGACTGTGTTAGCAAAACCTGGGGGTTTAACCAGTGTCAGTTAACTTTGATTGAAATTTTAAAAAATAGTGTCAAGTGTCTTCATAGTTCAGAAGAAATGGAATCCAAACTGGGTGAAACTGACTATAAGTGACACAATGAACTATGAAGACTCTTAACACTCATTTCTTTAATCATGTTATCAACATCAAGTCAAGTCGATCTTCCGATGAATATTTGGATTTATCACTTGCTCGCATTAAATAAGAGAGTTCTATTTCCTATATTTACAATATATAATTAAGAAAAATGACACAAAACCCTTCTTCGATTGCTAATTATATTTACTGCCTGTGTGAAGCACATGCTTGTCTATCTAGACTTGCTCATATTGGAGAACAGATTGAACGAATTTAAATCAAACGAACATAAACAAGCTAACAAATTAAATCAAATCTGTGATGGCTGAAACGTCGCCTCTAACATGTCTAATGATTCGTTTTCTTAAAGAAGTACACATTCCGCATCATTAAGAAGAACTTTCTGTTATCATACAGCATTCTAAAGAACATTGGGGGTCTGTGCTGTGCGCATGTCAGACGTATACACCATAACCAATCTAAGATTAATTCTAAGAAACAGTTGTAAGCCGTTACACTTTAGAATGACTTTGGTTTACGGCACCGCGGTTAACAGAAGAATACCTAAACTCAAATGTGCATTTGCGCAATTAACAATAATTAAACACCTCATTCAATTTTAAGTTTGTAAAAATAAAATGAAACGGTGAATACATGCGTTATAATGCATATCTCTTCTGAGCCTGAATATATTTAACACTTCACAGTGGCATTTAGTTTTAGAGATGCATTTTGTGATTCTAGCACCTCGTTGTTATTTATGTTTCACTAGATATTCCCATGAAAAGGTTATTTCCAAAATTTCAGTTGATTCTGACTGTGCATTGTGATGTTTTTATCACAGTGCTCGATAGGCCACTGTACGTAATTTCTGTCCATTTAAGGACAGAAAATACAAAATTGTGGATTTCTTCCAGGGTAGATCTAATTTGAAAGTAATATTAGGCACACACACAGTATACTTAGGTCAACGGTTCAGATAATATAACTCTTTACGTAAGTCGGGGGACGAAGCTGCGGATCACGAAATGCCCCATTAAATTTACTATGTTGATTTTCGAATTCATCCCCACCAGCGGATGGTATTTTGTACTCTGCAATGTGACTAGGGCTAACGGGCACCTGTGGGGAATGCTTATCTTTTCAAAGAGAACCTAGTAATACGGTAGGATTACATTCCACGCTAGCCGGAAGTTGACTTGTTCCGAAATTTATTCCCTCAATTCAATGGGCGAGGGAAACTCGGGATCCACATACTGTACGTGAAATGTGCAATTATTTTGTTTATCAATCGACCAAACAATGTCTACGTTTCAACGCTTCTCAAAGCTTAAGGTGTCTTACGCGAGACGTGGTATAACAGTACGTGAAGAGTGAATTCATTCTGTTTGATTTATCCAGTTCTACATTGTGCGCACGGATACACGTCGCGAGTATTATTTCGAAAGTTTGCAAGAAATATTGCGTAGCTTTTGTTGGAATGATCTCTGAGCAAAAAAAAAAACATTTCCATGTGCAGTATGATGCATAAACTGGACTAAAGAAAATACAATTATGTGGTAATAAAACAATTACCACCGGCATTTTGTTGTAAACGTTGTCAATGCTGTTGTCATATTATATAAAATATTAACCTTTATATTCCAGAGCAGTGCATTGGTCGTGCCCTATAAGGAACATCAATATAACAGCGTTAATTGAACTAACACGAGTTAGGAGTTCAGTTTTCCTTGCTAACATAGTGCCTTAGGGGGGAATCTAAACAACGGCTTACCTCACGAATACCCCAACTGTTTTGCTTGCAAACACCTCTGTGATATTTTTGCCAGCACGTCTACTTATCTCTGTGATTCACTCATTGCTGGGAAGTAAATGAAACTCAAAGACACTATAGTTTGTTTCGAAGAGAAAAGGCAGCATTTTCAAACAGCTAGCTCACATGGCCACCATTATGTAGTACGTCCTATTGCTCCGGGCCATTGCTAGTACTGCGAACAAAGATCGTAGATACTAAATACGATGCCGCACATTGCAATGTGACACTTCAAACCGGCAACCATATCTGGACACCGCGATTCAATGATGTGCCTCATTCACGTCGCTCTTAGTTTACGTTATTGGTACCGACCGAGAGATGTTTGTTTAGAAGGTAACAACTATAGTATGTTCCGTGTAAAATTGTAGCACTTAACATCAGGAAACGAAATTTTTGACTTGGGAGGTTTGTTTCAACAAACCAAAGGACGTAATGGCACACCTTTAGCCCAAAAACAAGAAAATAAAAAGGCTGAGTTAAAGGCACTATCGGTGATCCACCCGAAAGTGTGAAAATATTTGGATTTTGCAGGAATAGCTTAAAAGTGAAGGAATACGTTGTAGAATTGTTATAAGTTATCGTTTCCAACTTAAAAATTGACAGAAAAGGAGACGAACAGCAGTGTTGAAAGATTTGAAACTCCTTTTAATTACTTGTTGTATGTGTCCGTATGGACAGTAATGACTAAAATATGGTCCGATTTTGTTCTTATCGGGTTGATTTTGGTCCTATAATTTGTAGAGTGTATTGTGATACATATACTCCTTACAAACGCGAAAAAATCCGATTTTTGATATTTTTTTCGAATTTCTTACTTAGCAGATCACTGATAGTGCCTTTAACGTTAAACTAAACAACCTGTGTGCATTCACTCTACAAATCCAGGAATCATATGTCGTGATATCACACCAATCAAAGTTAAGGTTGAAAAAAAAGTTATTGAAAATTACACCTAGATTGATATTCAATAGGCAAAATATTATGAGATTGAATCCGTGTGACCATTATAATGGTGGTCTCCCTTCATTCCTTTCGGTATTTTCAAAGCTCAGTAAAGGTAAATTCATTGAATTATAAGAAAATGTTCACTCTATTAGGAATTTGTGAATTCTATGAATACGTGGTTTTTACATGTGTCCAGAGATGTTTCATTATCAAAGAAAAAAGTAAAATTAATAAACAAGCAAACAAATTAATGAATAAACAAAAACTATTAAAGTTGGTCGGCCTATAAATATATCTGTCATACGCTTTTGATTTCTCCGTATTGGTCAAGGAAATATCATGATAAACTATTCTTTAACTATATGGAACCTTTTTCAAGGACACAAATACATGGGGAGTTACATCGTAAGAGTATTACGCCTCATTAAAACAGAATAACATGACAGTTTTGAGGAAAGGATTTATTTTTACGGTATTGAAGTGCTGTCAAATGGCTACATAAAATATGTCCAATTTCAGTTTAAGAAGGGTATCGAAACCTGTCGAGAACACGCAAGACACAATTTAATTTTTTTATGTGTTGGGGAAAAATACTCACAGCTCACTTTCGTACAAAACGTAATGGGACCCATCGTAAAAGCTTTTATTGTAACGTATTGAAAGGCCATTTTATTTATCAGTTTCATGATACGTGATAAAACATTTCATTTTAAGTTAAAATACTATCATCCATTATCCTCTACTTGACAGTTGAGGGACGCGAAGTATGGGGACTCTCTTATTCTTTTAGCAAGGGTTTCATTATTATAAAAATATCACCCAATGTGTAATAAAATGTGCTCTCATATAATATCATTGGCGTTATCATAGTTCCCCGGTTACAATTGGTCTTTACACCGTACCCCAAAGGGCCAAACGCAATTACATGAATGTTAAAATCCAATTTCAAGTGTTACCTGCTATGAGGCACAAGAGCGAAAGGCTTGCTTTAAATGGAAACACTAGATACACATGATTGTGTATTGCTCTTAAAATCCGTGTTAGGAAAATGTTTGAAGAAATTCAATGATGGTTCATGACATCTGAGAGGCATGGTGGCGACGTGGGAGTCATAAAGCTTTAATCAAAATACGACGAACTAACAGTGGGACATGAGATGTAATAGGGAAAAATTTAGGTTAGGGAAACCGGAAAATGTGAAATTATGATTTCATTTTAAGCGGTAATCTAATAGTGCTCTTCGGAGTCGTGATAAAGCTGGGCGGCGACTTTGGGAAAATAACGCAGTTATGCGGAAGTAAGTTCTTGGCCCAAATTCTAAATTTCAACATTATTATGTCTTCAGTATTGGAATATTGAAAGGGGTTGTGAGTATGGGTTTGATTCCGTGTAAGGCTGTTATTGGGATAACATCTAGATAATTCATTTTCATTTTTTAGAGATTGATTATTATTATTAATATTATTATCTTAGAATGTAGGGCTTTTGTTATTCACTCATCCTAACGCATTCCTTTGTGTTGCTATAGACAGCCCGTAGTACAACTAATTATAACCTAATGAATAATGTAATTTCCCCAACGTTGCTTTTACAGTTATTATTATTTTTATTACTTTCCTATTCCTCACGTCAGGGGGTTGACCTCTCAAATGCACTAACTTCGACGTTTTTCCTTTATATTGCGATTTGTGCTGTTCAGCATATCAAATGATATGAATATTAATTTTTTGTTAATATTAATGTATGTTAATTTATGCAAATTTTGCGATATTGTACAGCGGGTAATTCATAATAACCTCATAAATATGGAAAATGTGTTGTAAATTATATTGTTGTGAACAAGATTTTCTAAAAAAATTATTGTGCCTTAATGGGCACAACATAATACAAAATAACAATAAAATATCAAGTGGCCCCGTGCATGAACCCTGTATCCCACGAAAACACCAAAATGAGTAAAATTAAGTTTAAGTTGTTACTTCTTAGTTTCAATATCTATGTTTAAACAACTTCGTTGAATCAATCAAGTTTTCGTTGCTGGGCAAAACGGAATAGATTGATATAGCCCACAGCATAGCCTCGTCTACAAGGTCATGGTTTATTCCGCAAGCATTAACGTGCAAGTTAGGACGTTCTATCTTTCTTTTTTTCTTGAGATTATTAGTGTTTGTCATCGTTTATAAACAATAGATTAACTCATTTGATTTAAGGTAAATTAAGCTAAAGTATATAGTTTTCATTACCTCCTAAAGAAAGCAAAATCATAAAATAAATTTCATATCAAGATGCATTGTGGGATTGATATTACCTAATCTGGCAATGTATACCCGAATTCGGCAGCATTGCCGGATCTAGCAATCGACCTGAACTGGTAATAGGGTGTGGGGTGTGGGTGGCGTGAAGGTGTGGGTGAAGGTGGGGATCAGTGGGTATAGGGTCCTTTCACGATCATCCAAGCATGCGAAGAATACAATACATGCACCTGGTTCACCTGAACATTTCAGGTATTTCTACAGGTGATTGCTTTGTATTCCCTGCACGCTTGGGTTGTTCTGGAGGCAGGACTCGCCAAATAAACCGATTGACCTCCCGTGAAAGCGCCCTAAAGGTTTGTTTAAAATCTTTTACCTTTATAAGGCATTGTTGCTTTAATCGTTCAGTGGAAATATGTATTCTATGTGGGTTACATGTAATGTATGAGTTACATGTCTGCTAATCGGCTACTGACCGAATATTAAGCATAAGTACTCGATATCGAATATGAAGTCAGGCTTAAGTTTCAGTGTAATGATATGGGTTATTAAGAGATAAGTGCTTCTCGTGAAAGCTTGGCACCATTATTCAATGAAGGGCATTGTTAAGTCAAATGTTGTAGGTTATTTTTTATTTGGTATATATAAAGCTTCAAGTCCGCTTTGAAAGGTCAAACGCAAAATTGGTACTTTGAGATGATTAAGTATTGATTAGATACGAGCTAACTGGTTGACTTGGATAATTGGTAGTTGTATGCTTGTATGAACACAACTGGTTGAGGAAACAGTTTTGAAGTTAACCTTTTCTGGATTGACGCATTTTATTGAGTTAGAAAATAACTAACTATATATCACATAATCAAAACTAATGTGCTTTAAAACTGCATTGCGCACGATGTATCCACTTGATAAGCTATTATTAAAGGGATCTAGGCCAATGGTATATTTTTTATTTTGTATGTAAACGTAGCCTTTAATCCAACCCTAAAATGGCATGTATTGCTATAGGTTTTCCCAGTTAGTTTAAAACATTATATTTCATATCTCGTTAAGTTGTTTTTCGTCCCAAGAAAACCGAAATGTGCATTTGCTTAAAACAAATTCGTCTTTACATTAATTTGATCAATAAAATTAACCTTATTTTCATGCAATTTCGTCAAAATCAATTTAATTTCGTCATATCCATGGCTCATCATCTGAATGTACAAACCAATTTCATCTTTGGTCATATAATTTCACTTTTAGAAGATACTTTTGTCAATGACATTGTGGTAATATGAAATACAGCACACAATATTTCTTAAAATTTTCATATCTAATCCTTATGTGTCATATGTCGTAATTTCATATAAATGTGACCCCATTAGATTTCTTACCTTATCTTTGGCTTACAGAAATGCCTTGAAAGTGAAAACATAAGGCAATTTTCATTTGCTTAATTTTAATATTAAACATATGTCGAATTTAGTATTTGCTCCTATAGTAAATTAGAATTTACACATTTTTTTCTACCAAAGTATAATTCTCAGCTTAATCTTTTCTTTCACATGGGGATATTTATGATAGAAAGTTTTACATTAGTGCAAAAATCAGCATTTTCACCTTTTTTAGGGACACCTGTTATGTGAAATCTCTCGTTGCACCTTTAACGCTTGACATTTTATTCTATTATCCACATTCCATGCGTGTATCATGTGATTGACTGAACGCATTGGAGAACGCTTACTTTAGCGAACGTGCCCCTTATGCATTGAATATTCTATTGTATTACATTATGGTCGAGCGTAATCATTTTTCTCAAGCAATATTTTTGAAGTTTCAGATAAGCTAAGCTAAGTTTAGTTTGACGTAGATATTATGATCTGTATTTGTCCTACAGCCTACGAGTTCCTATTTACCACTTGGCTGTTTTGGAATGCCCTAGAATTGCAGACAAAATAGAATGGAAAATAAGTTAAATGTCAGTAGTCTTACTATACCATTTGAACTGATAGGGTAGCTCGGAGCACAACGCGTGGCATGGGGAAGCACCAAAAATAGCGATGGAGAACACTATTTAAAAGTAAAATGATAAACATATCAATTCACGGATGGGACAATCTGGGGCATTGGTATTAGGTATTGAGCAAGGACATTGCAAGTTTGTAAACCTCCACAATGTCGTTTTTAACAAAGCAGCGCAAGTTACACTAACTAATCTTCTGCAATTCTGAAGCAGTTAGTTTCTTTTTGAGTTTGTATACTGTGGGCAACGAACTCTTCAACATCCGCTCTATGGATTTTATTTGTTATAATGTGCTAATATCTCAGTGCAGCTTTTCAACTTGGGTTTCTAAACTCTTAATTTATCCACCTGCAGCGTGTCAAATCGATCAAATCTGTTGCATTGTCGAGCTTGCAAAATTCAACACTATTTTGAAAAGGATAGGATACTTCGCTTTAAATGCTTATTTAAGCAATAATAAGGCTATTGCATCTTTGCCCAATCCGAACTGATAACGTATGCGCGAACTTAAATAAACTTGAAAAAGCCTCATCCAAATTTTCCACAGGATGCGTTTATACTGAATCTGATACCTTTTGGAAGTTCATGCTGGATATGGTAAAATGACGCTCTTTCTGCTCAGAGTAAGTGATGATGACGACACCTATAAGTCAATTCCTTTAGCACGTGTTCTTTTAAATAGGGCTTTACATATAAAAACTAACGTTACAAACGTATGTGTATAGTGCATGTCACTTCTTATCAGATTCATTTGAGTAGAATACGACTGCGAAGGATTGATTTTAAGGTACTCATATCACCCATTTCACATTTTTTTCTGGTGTCATCTTCGCAGTCTCTTCATCCACAATGTATCTTGAAGACAGTTACGACTACAGATCATATTCAAGGTTGATCTTTCTTCCTAGTGAATTTAAAACCGACGAATGAATATCTTTTAGTGGTTAACCATTTTACATCTCGTATTTGTTCAACTACGAACGACCTTATTCATAAGATTCTTCGCAATCAGTTATGCGGGACACACACACCTGTCCGCATAGCCACGGCTTGTATTTGTGGGGAATATTCTACAGCGGTTTTCTCTCAGGTTGGGCATTGATCTCTCGTTTGAACTCTTACATATTGACACATTCAACTTACGGTACTTATTTCCAAAGTAAAGGACTGCAGGCTGATATGGTTAAGAGTCACTGCCCTTAATCATCATAGAACATACGCGTAGATATTTTTTTCTCTTCGTGAAATAGAGGGCGCTTTGAGGGTTCTCTTTTTGAGACTCCCGGTTGTGAAAAAAAAATAGAGGATTGGACAAAAGCTGAAAAAATAGAAATAAACACAACTATTTGGGTGTTAAACTCACATCTTAGCATACAAATCATTTAATAAGCGAATCTGAAACGCTGTTAAGACCCCCTTTTTCAGCATCGTTGTTACCCAAAGACCCCATATTTTGTTTTAAAGAATCACCCAAAAATTGGAAAACATTTACCCAAAGACCTCTATTTTAAAGAAAATTTCGCAAATTTGTCACTGGGAAAGCCCCTATTTTGGATCAATTTGGCTGTCTCTTACCCAAAGACCCCTATTTGTTCAGTCCTCTGTCATCAAATTCCCCCATGGATTGGAAGCGCGAGCCTTACACCATATCCATTTCATATGTGAGTGCCCCCCCCCCGGCCGAAACGATCCAAGTGGATTGTGGTAGTTGTTGCGGCCAAAATCAAACAGTAATTTCTAAAACAGAAGCAGACAGTCATTACGTAACAAGTGATTTTAGAAATAAAAATGCTTTCAATTGTTATTTGCTAATGATGACCAAAATCAGGCAGATAAGTTTGATGGTAGTACATTTACATCTGATATCAAGCCCACATGCCACTTCCGTTTCACAGAATTTAAAAAAAGTTTTAAAACTCGTCAACATTTTAACTATCGATAAAACAGCAGGACTCGACAACGCCAGCTCAAAATTTAATGAAAGAATGTGATGCGAGAGCACTATTGACGTATCAATCTAAAGAGTGCCTCCAAAATGGAAAATAAATAGAGTTACATCACTGTACCCAGACGCCTGTAGACATTTGTTTGTAAAAAGAAGTTATAATGGACGCGCTATTGCAATTTTAGGCCTGTTCGTCCCAAATCTTTGTTTTAACTCATTTTAGATTCAGTCGATTAATAACTGTATTCATTTGTGACGGATTACGTAATCTATTCTTGATTCTTCATAAAAATGTTAAAGGAATTAGATGAAGATTTTGTTTGATAATGCTACAAGTTTGTAAAGACCTCTTCTGGCCAAGACTAGTGCAATGCAATCTGAAAAATGTTTTCTTACATAAGTTGGTAACCTCGTCACACTTCTTTACCGTCTCTGTTGAATACATTATATTACCTGGCATCTAAAACTGTTCAATATCATCTCACTTAAAATCTTCCCCTACTCCCTCTAAAGCCATGTCTCGCATTTCAGCTTTAACAGATCCCAAAGAAAAGATAAACCATTAGGGCAGATGTTTCGGACAAAGCAGTTGGATTTTAGTTCGTGATACAGGTGATACATCTTCACATACGTAAGTGATTTTTGATGGATTATGGATTCTTTTAAATGAACTTTTATAGAAATTATATTAACACTTAAGGGATATGTTTTTCGGCGATTTCTCACTCGTGAAAAATATTTTCGAAGTCTAATTTTTTGTAATTGTGTAACTTATCGATGCGCTTCTTTCCATAAAAAAATTACTAAAATTCTCGCCCGTTAATGAGATAAATTGCTTGGGTCCTTAGGCACCAACGATAGTGTGATTTTAAAAATAAAAATTAGCAAACCCTTTTGCCAGAAATATTTTTCTGCTTATGTATGTTCATATGCATGAAACAAAATTAATTACATAATCAGAAAAAATAATTAACCCATTATGTGCTGAAAAGAAGCGAATCCATCATCGAGCGACTGCGCGCCATTGCTGTACAAACCTATGGCAAATACGACTTCCCCCACGAAAAATACAAGAATGTACAAAATGGTCATGTTTGTGTTAAATATATGTAAATTGGTCCTTCTAGAGCAGGTATAAACATCAAAATGATTTGCAATGTGTATGCTGTGGAAGTAGGGTCGCGGAAACATGTTACTTTTTGAGCGATTTTGACGCATTTCGAAAACAATGATTTGCCTCTAATTTCCAGACGATAAACCGGAACTCATTTATATTGTACTTTTGGCCTTGTCTTATGCCCCCTCAAAGGTGATATAAGTTTCATTTGAAAATTCCTTTGGGAAAGTGGTTTCCTTGGGGGTTCCATGGAACCCCCCCTTAGGCACCAACGTGAGTGAAAACACCTTAGGCACTTAAGTGTTAATATATAGGAACTCGTAGGCTGTAGGACAAATACAGATCATATCTTCGTCAAACTAAACTTATCTCAACCTTCAAAAATATTGCTTGATAAAAATGATAACGCTTGACCATAATGTAATACAATAGAAAATTCAATGCATAAGGGGCCAGTTGAGGTGCAGTTCGCTAAAGTAAGCGTTCTCCAATGCGTTCAGTCAATCACATGATACACGCATGAAAAAGGGATAAATATAATAAAATGTCAATTGCTAAGGATTAGATATCAAAATTTGAAGAAATAATGTGCGCAGTACTTCATATTACCACAATGTCGTTGACAAAAGTATCTTTTTATTTAAATATAAAGGCTTTTGAATTCAGGTCATAATAATGATAACAATAATAGCAATACGTGCCATTTTAGGATTGGATTCACACACACACAAAAATGAAAAATATACCATTGGCCTAGATTTTATATCCCTTTAATAATTGCTTATCCAGCGAATGCATCGTGCTCATTACAAATTTAAAGCACATTAGTTTGATTATGTGTATTTATGGTTAGTTATCCACTAACTCAATAAAATGCGTCAATCCAGAAAAGGTTAACTTTATGATTGTTTCCTCAACCAGTTGTGTTCATACACGCATACGACTACCAATTATCCAAGTCAACCAGTTAGCTCGTATCTAATCAATACTTAATCATCTCAAACTACCAATTTTACATTTGACATTTCAAAGCGGACTTGAAGCTTTACATGTACCACATAAAAATAACCTACAACACTTGACTTCACAATGCCCTTCATTGAATAATGGTGCCAAGCTTGCTTCACGAGAAGCACTTATCTCTTAATAATCCATATCATTATACTGAAACTTAAGCCTGACTTCATAATCGATATTGAGTACTTGTACTTAATATTCGGTCAGTATTAGTAGACATGTAATCCATACATTACATGTAACCCACATAGAATAAATATTACACTGAACGATTAAAGCAACAATACCATAAAGGTATAAGATTGAAAACAAACGGATAGGTCGTTTTCACGGGAGGTCAATAGGTAAATTTGGCAAGACCTGCCTCCAGAACAACCCAAACGTGAAAGGAATACATAGGAATCACCTGTAAAAATACCTGAAAGGTTCAGGTGAACCAGGTGCATGTAATGTATTCTTCGCATGCTTGGATGATCTGGAGAGCAAACAAAAGTCCATTCAATATAATTTACCCTCCGTGAAAGGACCCTATACCACTGACCCCACCTTTACCCCACACCTCCAAGCCACCCCATACAAACACACCCTATTACCAGTTCAGGTCAATTGCTAGATCCGGCAATGCTGCCGAATTCGGTTATACATTGCCTGATTAGGTAATATCAATCCCTCAATGCATTGCAGTACGCACTTCTAAATTTTAAACCTAGATTTTTATATGAAATTTATGTTTTTGCTTTCTTTAGGGAGTAAGCAAAATTACAATTTACCTCAATTTACCTTAATCAGATTTATCAAATGAGTTATTCTACATTGTTTATAAACGATGACAAACATTAATAATCTCACAAAAAACTGAAAGTTAGAATGTCCTAACTTGCACGAATGCGGAATAA
>JAMKCH010088186.1:37675-56856 GCA_023653785.1 Ophioderma brevispina
GGTCAATAGGTAAATTTGGCAAGACCTGCCTCCAGAACAACCCAAACGTGAAAGGAATACATAGGAATCACCTGTAAAAATACCTGAAAGGTTCAGGTGAACCAGGTGCATGTAATGTATTCTTCGCATGCTTGGATGATCTGGAGAGCAAACAAAAGTCCATTCAATATAATTTACCCTCCGTGAAAGGACCCTATACCACTGACCCCACCTTTACCCCACACCTCCAAGCCACCCCATCCACCACTGGCGAGAGCCAAATTGTGTAAAACGTTTTTCTATGGAGTGCGAACTGCGCACTATGATGAGATTGCGATTTATTCCGTATTGAAAGACGTGTTTACACAATTTGGCACTCGACGACCCTCCATACTAACACACCCTATTACCAGTTCAGGTCAATTGCTAGATCCGGCAATGCTGCCGAATTCGGTTATACATTGCCTGATTAGGTAATATCAATCCCTCAATGCATTGCAGTACGCACTTCTAAATTTTAAACCTAGATTTTTATATGAAATTTATGTTTTTGCTTTCTTTAGGGAGTAAGCAAAATTACAATTTACCTCAATTTACCTTAATCAGATTTATCAAATGAGTTATTCTACATTGTTTATAAACGATGACAAACATTAATAATCTCACAAAAAACTGAAAGTTAGAATGTCCTAACTTGCACGTTAACGAATGCGGAATAAACCATGACCTTGTAGACGAGGCTATGGTGACAATGCCGGTTAGACGTCGGTTTGCTATGGGCTATATCAATCTATTTCCAAAACTTCATTGATTCAACATCGTTGATTAAACATATGTATTGAAATTAAAAAGTGACAACTTTAACTCATTTTGGTGTTTTTGTGGCGAGGAGGTTCATGCATGGGGCTTCAGAATTTATATTTTATTGTTAATTTGTATAATTTTGTACGCACAAAGGCATACGTTGACTTTCAATAAATTTGTTTACAAAATAATAATAATAAATTATTATTATTATTATTATTATATTATTGCATTATTCATTAGGTTAATATGAGTTGTACTAAGGGTCTGTAATATTTTCCGATTACCGCTTTATTTCTAAACGGAATAGCGCGCGATACAAAGGAAGGCGTTAGGGGGAAACGGAATTTCGCCCTAACGCCGTAGCGACTTGATAACAAAAGCCAATTTAGCCCTAACCTACATTCTAAGGTAGTAATAGTTAATAATGTTAATCAATCCCTAAAAAATGCACGACTGTGCACGAGTATGGGTTTGACGCCTTACACGGCATCAAACAAAAACACCCAACCCCCTTCTCAATATTCCAATACTGAAGACATAATAATGATGAAATTTAGAATTTTGGGCCAAGAACTTACTTCCGCATAACCTCTATGTTATTTTCTCGAAGTCGCCGCCCAGCTTTATCACGACTCCGAAGAGCAATATTAGATTACCGCTTAAAATGAAATCATAACTTCGCATTTTCCGGTTTCTCTAACCTAAATTTTTCCCTATTACATCTCATGTCCCACTGTTAGTTCGTCGTATTTTGATTAAAGCTTTATGACTCCCACGTCGCCACCATGCCTCTCAGATGTCATGCACCATCATTGGATTTCTTCAAACATTTTCCTAACACGGATTTTTAAGAGCAATACACAATCATGTGTATCTAGTGTTTCCATTTAAAGCAATCCTTTCGCTCTTGTGCCTCATAGCAGGTAACACTTGAAATTGGATTTTAACATTCATGTAATTGCGTTTGGCCCTTTGGGGTACGGTGTAAAGACCAATTGTAACCGGGGAACTATAGCGCCAATGCTATTATATGAGGGCACATTTGATTGCACATTGGGTGATATTTTTATAATAATGAAACCCTTGCTAAAAGAATAAGAGAGTCCCTATACTTCGCTTCCCTCAACTCTCAATTAGAGGATAATGGATGATAGCATTTTAACTTAAAATGAAATGTTTTATCACATATCATGAAACTGATAAATAAAACGGCCTTTCAATACGTTATAATAAAAGTTTTTACGATAGGTCCCATCCCATTACGTTTTGTACGAAAGTGAGCTGTGAGTATTTTCCCCAACACATAAAAAAATTAAATTGTGTCTTGCGTGTTCCCGACAGGTTTCGATACCCTTCTTAAACTGAAATTGGACATATTTTATGTAGCCATTTGACAGCATTTCAATACCGTAAAATAAATCCTTTCCTTAGACTGTCATGTTATTAGTTTCAATAAAGTGTACTACTCTTACGATGTAACACCCCATCCATGTGTCCTTGAAAAAGGTTCAATATAGTTAAAGAATAGTTTATCATGATATTTCCTTAAGCAAAATTGAAAAATCAAAGGTGTATGACAGAGATATTTATAGGTCGTCAAACTTTATTAGTGTTTATTTATTCATTAATTTGTTTGCTTGTTTATTAACTTTACTTTTTGCTTTGATAATTAAACAGCTCTGGACACAACCTGGAAGGACATATACCACGTATTCATAGAATTCACAAAATGCCAATAGAGTGAACATTTTCTTATAATTCAATTAATTTACATTTACTCAGTATTGAAAATACCGAAAGGAATGAAGGGAGACCACCATTTTTTTATTATCACACGGATCTCACATTTTTTGCCTATTGAATATCAATCTAGGTGTAATTTTCAATATTTTTTTTAAACCTTAACTTTGATGAAGCACATATAAAATACATATTGTTTTCAAACATCCATTTAAAAATCAATTTCATCTACTCCGTATGAACGGTGTGATATCACGACATTCGATTCATGAATTTGTAGAGTGAATGCACGCAGATTGTTTAGTTTAACGTTAAAGGCACTGTCAGTAATTTGCTAAATCAGAAATTCGAACAACAGTATCAAAAATCAGATTTTGTTTTCATGTTTGTAATGAGTATATGTATCCTATCACACTCTGCAAATTATAGGACCAAAATCAACCCAATAAGGACAAAATCGAATATTTCAGTCATTACTGTCCATACGGACACATACAACACGTAATTGAAAGGAGATCCAAGTCTTTGAACGCTGCTGTTCGCGTCCTTTTCTTATAACAATTCTAAAATATATTCTTTCACTTAAGCTATTCCTACAAATTCCAAATATTTCCCCACTTTCGGGTGGATCACTGATTGTGCCTTTAAATCAGCATTTGTATTTTCTTGTTCTTGGACTAAAAGTGTCTCATTACGTCCTTTGGTTTGTTGAAACAAACCTCCCAAGTCCAAAATTACGCCTCCTTAAGTGCTACAATTTTACACGGAACATACTATAATTGTTACCTTCTAAACCAACATCTCTCGGTCGGTAGCAATAACGTAATCTAAGAGCGACGTGAATGAGGCACATCATTGAATCGCGGTGTCCAGATATGGTTGCCGGTCTGACGTGTCACATTGCAATGTGGGGCATCGTATTTAGTATCTACAATCTTAGATGTCACTACTAGCGATAGCCTGGAGCAAAAGGACGTACCACATAATGGTCGCCATGTGAGCTAACTGTTTGAAAATGTTGTTTTTTCTCTTCGAAACAAACTATAGTGTCTTTGAATTTCATTTACTTGCCAGCAATGAGTGAATCACAGAGATAAGTAGACGTGCTGGCAAAAAATATCACAGAGGTGTTTGCAAACAAAACAGTTGGGGTAGTTGTGAGGTAAGCCGTTGTTTAGAATCCCCCTAAGGCACTATGTTAGCAAGGAAAACTGAACTCTTAACTCGTGTTAGTTCAATTAACGCTGTTATATCGATGTTCCTTATAGGACACGACCAATGCACTACTCTGGAATATAAAGGTTAATATTTTATATAATATGACAACAGCATTGACAGCGTTTACAACAAAATGCCGGTGATGATTGTTTTATTACCACATAATTGTATTTGCTTTAGTCCAGTTCATGCATCATACTGCACATAAATGTCATTTTTGTTTGTTTGGTTCAGAGATCAATCGATCAAAAGGTATGAACAATTTCTTGCAAACTTTCGAAATGATACTCGCGACATGTGCCCGTGCGTACATTGTAGAACTGAATAGATCAAACAAATTTAATTCACACTTTATGTACTGATACCACGTCTTAAATAAGACCTCTTATGCTTTAAGAGGCATTCGGTAATCATTTACATCGCCCATTACATTGAGGGAATGAATTTCGGTACAAGTCCGGCTAATCCTATCGTATTGCTAGGTTCCTTTTGAAACGTTAAACATTCCTCACAAGTGTCCATTAGCCCTAATCACATTGCCATAAACAAAAGTTACACTAAAGTGTAATGGCTACAACTGTTTCTTAGAATGAATCTTAGATTGGTTGTTATGTTATATACGTCTGACATTTATATTTGTCAAATCTGCACAGAGCACAGACCCCAATGTTCTTTAGAATGCTGTATCATAATAACCCGGGAGCTAACAGACATTTGTAACACATCTCAAGTACAAAAGGTTTGAGTGATTAAATATGTTGACAGACTGACAGGAACCCCTGAAACGTGATTCTTAAGTGCAGCAAATGGTGCCTTAAGGAGAGGGGGCCAAGACAAAGTTTGTACAGGGGTCAAATTTTTAAATTGATCCAATCATGTTGAAAAGTATACCATGTTATTTGTCTAACCACAATGATTCAGGAAAGGTATAGTTTGTACTATCTTCAATGTAATGTTTAAGGGTTATAGGCTAAAAACAGCAACAATCAATAAAAAGGGTCAATTTCAGTTGTACAGGGGTCAAATTTTAAAGTTGCTCCGATTTAGATAAAAATGGTGCGAATTATTAATGGAGTTCATAGGATTAAAATAAGGAATAGTT
Source organism: Ophioderma brevispina (assembly GCA_023653785.1). Lineage (NCBI taxonomy): Eukaryota > Metazoa > Echinodermata > Ophiuroidea > Amphilepidida > Ophiodermatidae > Ophioderma > Ophioderma brevispina. Next base: position 42,522 of record JAMKCH010088186.1, read on the forward strand.
TTGACTCTCTAAAATACTTAGTTACCGATGTAGGGGGCACAGAATGTCGACGTCCATTGCATTCAATGGGGCTTGACCTTGTGTTCCCCCTACTTTCTTAAGCAAGCATTTGAGACACTCAAAACTATTCCTTATTTTGATCCAAAGAGCTCCACCAATAATTTGCACCATTTTTTATTCAAATCGGAGCAAACTTAAAAACTTGACCCCTGTACAACTGAAATTGACCCTTTTTATTGATTTTTGCTGTTTTTAGTCTATAACTCTTAAACTTTACGTTGTAGATAGTACAAACTATACCTTTCCTGAATCCTTATGGCTAAACAAATAATATAATATACTTTTCAGCACGATTGGATCAATTTAAAAATTTACAAACTTTGTCTTGACCCCCTCTCCTTAAGGCACCATTTGTGGCACTTAAGAATTAGAGAATAAAGGTATATATGATTTTGGGAACCGGTACTCTCTTTACGACGAATTGAACCCAAGGCGATACCATTATTGGAAGTGGAAGAACGAGGCCGGAGGCCGAGTTCTTCCACGCAAAAATAATGGTGTCGCCGGGTTCAATTCGTCGTAAAGAGAGTACCGGTTCCCAAAATCATACCTTTATTCTCATTCTTAAACAGCTTTATCATTTAAGGTCATCTTTAACCCAATTTCGCGATGCTTTACGGCTTAAATACAACAAGAAAGGACTGCCATCACCCAGTGAAAACAATCGAACAACCCGTTGAACGCAACGATCATACGCAACGAGACGCAACGTTGGCAGGCGCGCGAGAAAGTAGCAAAACGCGGTATGACGCGAGCGCTTCAACCTAAAAATAACTGCAATACGCAGCGCGTACTACCTGGGTTCAATTAAACGAATTGAACCCGGACATCAGCCAATGAAATTGCTTACATTTTCACAGCTGTTTAAGAATTATGTTTCAGGGGTCCCTGTCAGTCTGTCTACATATTTAATCACTCAAACCTTTTGTACTTGAGATGTGTTACAAATGTGTGCTAGCTCCGGGGCTATAACAGAAAGTTCTTCTTAATGATGCGGAATGTTTACTTTCTTTAAGAAAACGAATCATTAGAGGCGATGTACCGGCTATCATAGATTTGATTTAATTTGTTATAGTTTGTTTAGTTTCATTTTATTTAAATTCGTGTAATCTGTTCTCCAAGATGAGCAAGTCTAGATAGGCAAGCATGTGCTTAAAACAGGAGTAAATATAAATAGTCGCAATCGAAGAAGGGTTTAGTGTCATTTTTCTTAATTATATTTAATTTTGTCAACTAAGAAGGATCACAAATAAATCATAAGGGTTGCAGTAGTTATTGAAATGAAATTCTATCGACATTTGAAAACTATTTTACCTGCGCACTGCAGAAATAAAGTTTGTGGATATTCCCGGAATAAATTCGATATAGTATTGAGTCTGCGAATATAAAATGCACAGAGGGTTGGTCTGATAAATATAAGAAATATATATAAAACTCTCTTATTTAAAGAGACACCGGCACACTTGAAAAATAGTGCGCCCTCAAGATTTTTTCAAAATTGATATTGTTGTGTAAAACTTTCATATATAATAGCCCTTCCTTGAAATGATTAAGCCCAAATCAACGACCTTATGGGTAAACAGAACGATATTGTAATAAAGTGGTTTTAATCAGCAGACAATGGAAGCTGACCGATTATGACGTTAATTTAAGTGGCTCTGACATCGTCTGCTACACCTAGTTTATTTAGTGGTGTGGTTACATAAGAAAGAAAATTCTCGCAATATTTCATACAAAAAATAGTTTAACATTCTCGCAGAATCGCCGATATAAGTGTTGATGGTTGATTTCCAACAGCGCGGGCAAAATGTTTGAAAAATGTTTTCTTTCTCTATATTGAATTAATGCAGCTACTCTATCTTTTAATCAAAGTAAGTCAGTGAAATTCCCTAGATTTTATTTTACCAACTCAAATGTACTGAAGTGGTTCATCAAGCGGCCTACATATCTTATTAGACTACTATTTTTACTGTTGAAGCTAATTTTTTGGGGTTTCATTCCCTTTGGCACGAAGAAGTATACGGCAGGAAGGAAGCGAATGGTCTTGTTTGCTGGGGGCGACGATTTGTTTAAACATGTCTGTCATTAATTCATCAAGAAATTTTATACATTTGAGAAATTTAGTGGTCTACTTTTTGTTCCTTCTTCTGCGATGTATACATATGCATTTAATTGGCTCCAAGATAGTGGATGCTTTTTGGCCTGTACATTTTAGTTTGGGGAAATGGTTTCTATTTAATCAATTGACATGCTTTTTACGTCATTGTTTATTCTATGTTCATATCATGGCGCATCACGGCGGAGCAAAAAAAAAATCTTTCAAAGTAGAACGGTGTCAGGAAAGCGTTTGATTTTATACTGAAAAAATGCAGAAGAACATTGTGTGTCTTACAGAGGTATCCTTCTATTTATTTGCTTAATTTGTTCGAGATAATTTAATACATAATGAAGTAAGAAGTGGTACAATTCCTATTCCCGTGAATAACTTGCACGTAACTTGAATTTTAAGTTTACACAATTCCTAATCAAAAAACAATAACAGCAACAATAATAATAACACTAATGCTAACGTTAGGGCGGATTTTTTCATTTTCATTAGATTATAAAGGTTTGTATGACGGGACTGTTTATGGCACAATCTTCTTGGGAGACAGTCCATCGTACAATATTTCAAAATAATAATAATAATAACAGCAATAATTATTATTATAATAATCCTAATTATAATAAACATTTGGTTGTATTTCTTCCCCGAAATATTTTTTAGTATATCGTTGGCGCATGCTCGCAATAAAAATAACAAACATATTGTAAAACATTGTAAAATGTACTCAGTGACGAATGTATGGAAGTAGGACGAAGCTTCCTATTCACTCTCTGTCAAATGCGTTGTATGCCCATTTGTTCATACCTCGGCTTGTGCATCAAAACTTTTGGCTTAAACTTTCTTTTTACTTTTTAATCATATATTATGATAGCTTTGATATACTGTTATATTACTCGTGTTTGTTCACTAATGTATTTCTCACAGGATATTCTCGCAATTGAAACTATTAATTATTTGTTACTATTCCAAATGAACAAACTGTAAAAAATGGCGAACTCTTCACCCTCTTTAGTCCTCAAACTAATCCTACGAAACTAAAGCAATATTAGCACATTTTTTTGAAGAGCGCCCCCAATTTTTCAAAAAATTTGAGATTTTTACACGGTTGCATTGGTAACTGGCTAGTAAACCATACCTGTGAATGGTTAAGCTCGAAAATGTCTGTGTCTCACAAACGAAGGAATTTTGTAATTACAATAATTATTATCGGGATCCCCGATAACAATTCAGCGGCTGCTGGAAACGGTCTTCCAATGTGAAATAGCCGGGAAATAGCGCCATGTACGTGTCTACGCTCATCCATTAGTTGTTTTATTGGTTCAGGCCAATCAAGTTAGAGGTTATTTTCTCGAGGTGGCACTATTTCATGATGGACGGACATAAACGTAGCATTTCGAGCTCTGCCGTTAAGTCCAATCTGGGATCCAATTTCTAATTACAAAATCGCTTATTTTATGATAAATACGCATTTTTTAGCATTCTCGTTCGCAGGTATAGTTTCCTAGACAATCACCAACGTAACTGTGCCAAAATATCAAATTTTGAAAATTGGGGGCGCTCTTCAAAAAATGTGCCATTATTGCTTTAATAACAACACTCACGAAATTGATTAGACGTGGCGTCAAAACTTAGCCACTGTTTTCTCGCTGGTTTCGCTCGATTCCTTCCGGTTTCAGCTTGTTTCTTTTGGTCTAAACTTAGAGAATAAAGGTATTATTTTGGGAACCGGTATTCCAAGGCGATACCATTAATTTAAGTGGAAGAACGAGGCCGGAGGCCCAGTTCTTCCACGCAAAAACAAAATGGTGTCGCCGGGTTCAATTCGTCGTAAAGAGAGTACCGGTTTCCAAAATCATACCTTTATTCTCATTCTTAAACAGCTTTATTATTTAAGGTCATCTTTAACCCAATTTCGCGATGCTTTACGGCTTAAATACAACAAGAAAGGACTGCCACCACCCAGTGACAACAATCGAACAACCCGTTGAACGCAACGATCATACGCAATGAGACGCAACGTTGGCAGGCGCGCGCGAATGTAGCAAAACGCGATATGACGCGAGTGCTTCAACCTAAAAATAACATCAATGCGCAGCGCGTACTACCTGGGTTCAATTGTCGAATTGAACACGGGCATCAGCCAATGAAATTGCTTACATTTTCACAGCTGTTTGAGAATATGGAATGCTGTTCAGCTGCCATGAACCAGTCAACCGGTGGCTAGAGTTTTGTTCTATTCGAAAATTACACAAATCAAATGTTTTCAAATGCGTAAATGATTGGCGATTGCGGGAGATCGTTTCATTTGCCTTTGTTATTGTTATTGTTGTTTTGTTTGATTGGCGTTTTGTTTTTTGTTGTTCTTGGTGGTGTTTATTACAGAGGGGTTGTGACAATTATCGACCCTGGGTCACTAGTGACCCTGATGAATTCATCAGATTTGTACGGAATAAACTGCATTAAGCAGAGCTATGAAGATTTGTTACAAGAATTTCAGACCTCTCAGGTGGATGCAGTAACATCAGTGATCAATGCGTGTACATGATAATGGACAGGTGTCCATTAGCTATAGTCACATTGCAGAGTACGAAGTACCATCAGCTGGTATGGGTGAAATAAAAAATATCAACAAGGTAAATACACACATTCAGTCTTAGAACAGTAATATATCCTATAGTGCATGTATTCGCGATCCCCATTGAATTTTCGCCAAACTCAAATAATTAGCTATTATTGTTTTAGATACTTATGATTTAATTGTGTTTTATCAAAGGATGACGCGTCTGTTATCATACAACAAAGGTGACAAGTGCGTTATTCAATACAGCTATTGATTTCTTACGTTACCATGTGTGAATGTCTGAGAGCAAATCCTGAAATCAATGCAGCTTCGATTCAAGAATCGAACAGGGCATCTATCCGTGGTATAATATTAATTTGCCAAATGTGACAGTATATTGCCATTGTTCTGATCAAGCGGCGGTTGGAGACATATTTAGTTGATCAAATTGTATTAGCATAACATGGGTTAAGAAATTCCTGATTTTGTATTTTCTGGCTGTAAACGGAAAGGGATTATAACACAATGACCTATTGGACACACTGTGATACAAGCAAATGGGCATAATGATATTATACACTTCCCAACTACTCTGCATTTTGTGCTTTATTCCGTTTAACGGAACAAAAACACATGATGCAGAGTGAGTGAGTGCCAATTGTATAATGTAATTATACCAAAATGGACGCTAGTAATGCTGGTAATAGTAGTAGTAGTTATAGTAGTAGTAATAGTAGTAGTTATAGTAGTAATAGTAGTAGTAGTAGTAGTAGTAGTAGTAGCAGTAGCAGTAGTAGTAGTAGTAGTAGCAGCAGCAGCAGCTAGCAGTAGCAGTAGCAGCAGTGGCAGCAGCAGCAGTGGCAATTGTGGCAGCAGTATAGCAGCAGTAGCCCGGAGCAGTAGTAGCAGTAGCAGCAGTAGCAGTAGCAGTAGCTGAAGTAGCAGTAGTACTAGTAGCAGTAGTAGCAGAGTAGTAACAGTAGTAGCAGTAATAGCAGTAATAGCAGTAGTAGCAGCAGCAGCAGTAGCAGTAGAAGAAGAAGAAGTAGCAGTAGTAGAAGAAGAAGAAGGAGAAGAAGAAGTAGTAGTAGTAGCAGCGGTAGTGGCAGTAGTTAGCAGTAGTGGCGGTAGTAATAGTGGTAGCAGTAGTAGTAGAAGTAGACATGGTAGAAGCAGCAGCAGCAGTAGTAAAAGAAAAACTCTGAATATCACCCACATTAACAGTACAACAGAAAATTCACTTGCTCTTACGTATGTGTGTGCCCATACTTTCAAGAAAATGAAGGTTCGTTTCATACCAACACATACTCATTATTGACGCCGTGTCATATTTCAAAAATGAACCCATGTAACCGCAGGTGTGTCTACGGAAATTATATCTATGGGAGATGAAAGTGTATGTTCTTATGTCAATGCACTTTATATAGAATATCTGCTTCATACGTGCTCTTATATGTATTGCCTTTTAATTACATTAAATTTGCACCGAAACGTAATGAATTCCGCGAATGCAAAAGCTCAAGTTAAGATTGACGAGATAGTGTTCCTTAATTCGGACTCATATGATCTGGAATTGGCATTAATCAATTATCAAGTTCATTTCAATAAAAGTAATGTCTTTTCAGTAGATCATAAGCGCTTTGATATGAGATATATAACACCTGGAAACTATTCATGGAATTTGTATAGACTTCGAACATTACTAAGTGATTATAAAGAAATTAAGAAGTTCACGTTCCTCTTTGATTTGCGACAAATTTAAGTGGTTTTGCTTTGTTTCGGAAAGAGTTTGTTGGCGAAAGTGTTCGTTTGTGAATTCTAATATTTGGAAAATGTTAATCTTGTTGTAATGTTTGGTTAAATTATTAAAGTTTTTATGAAATGACGTTTGATTCATGGCATCAAATTGGTCTATGTCTTGACAACATACAAAACGATGACATATTCATTAAATTCTTGACTAAATTCTTTACATTAACAGTGATACAATTACCAATTCAATTAAGCGATTAACCAATGGCAAAAAGACAAAAGTACATCCGTCATAATGTAGGTTGAACATGTGTAATTGAAAAGAACAAAATGTACGCTGAAGACCCACTTTCCGTTAACGTTGAAGTACCTTTATGGTCAATGCCTATATGGCCCCGAATGGAAATACTCACATCCTGCTTAAACGGCAAATCAGCCGGTGGCGAGAATTAAGTGTCAGGCGGTTCGCCATTACGACAGATGAAGCCTAAAGCTCGGTCTCTAATCGTACACGTTAATCATCAACAAGAACATATTTTCCGTTTTAAGATTTTGCCGCATGAGTATAAATGAAGTGGTTTAGTCCCAAATAAGGTAAATGTGATGGCTGCCTTTGGATGAACTCTTTTTTTTTTTTAAATTGGAGTGGTGAACTTAATATTACACGAGGGAATAAAGGATCTGGGTTTTTAAGATGGGTATCCGCCTAATGGATTTTTCTAAAGAAAAGAGTTTTTTTTCAAAATAAGGATGTAACGAAATGAACAAATTCAGTATGATTTTCCGATAAAAATCTGTCAAAGAAAAAGATAAGGGTTTACATTGCTCCATCGAAAGAGTATTGGCCTTTTATGTGAGTTCTCTACAATTGTTCGAAAAATAGCGTAAGGAGGATGAAGTATGCCATGTTATGTGCATTGGGATTTCTGGTACACATGAGGAGGGGGAAGGGTAAGGATCTAAAGTGGATCTGGAGCCATATAAAAATTGAGGCAATATTCTTAATTGCTCACAATTGGTAATTTGATTTCTCCATCCTCAGGTGCGTACGCTTACTTGCATATTTGTTTTAGGATTGTTTTTAGACTTGTACCGACATATGGCAGCACATCCATCTAACCAATTTCACAGTCAAGCTTGAAAAAAAATAGCTTAATTTACTACAAGTCGGATTAGCATATGACCCAGAGTTATCCAACTCGAAAATAACACTCTCACTAATAATTATTACTATTGTAGGTCAAACGTAGTTAATCTCAGTCAATCTGTTATTTCTGTCTGTCTGTGTCAGACTGCTGTCCCTTCAAGTCGAGGAGCTTTCTTTGTAAGGAAAAGAGAGTATTTCCTTCAGCCGAAGGAGTTTGTACACAGCCATCAGAAATCAGTCAACAATTTCTGCATGAATCCGATATATGCCGATAGACATAATATTTTTTATTTCGAAATTAATTACGTTAACTTCCAAGTTCCAACTTGTTTACTTCCGTTCTTAAAACACAAGAAACCAGTTGTTTTGAATGGTTATCGGCAAAGTAAAATAAATGGGTCATCACCACAATTTTACGAATACACACGGCCTTGTTTACCGCCCTTACCGTCCCCAATAATGCTTAGCTACGACTAGTTTGCAGTTGATCATTGCAGGAAAGCATGGCTATCAGCATATTATAACACTGAGCCACGAGCAATAATTTCACTTCAAATATCCCGCCGGCAGAATCTCAACGTTTTTACAGATCACTCATTCTATGCAAACATGCTGGACCAAACTCATTACTCGCCTGTCGCTTAACACGCTGGTCATCGTGTAACGCTACCCTTTGCCTGCGATAGTTTGTTATACTTCGCAGTCAGCAGACAAGGAAAAGAGATCATTTTTAAAAATGATATAGCTAAGAGGTGTTAACAATATACGGTGGTAAGTTAAGATAAAGATGTTGCTAGCAAAAGTTTTAAACAATTTACTTTAAAAGTATTGTCGTTTTTCAGTATGGTTAAATTTCGGCTACTAAATGTCGCAGTAGATTCGGTAAAGAGTGCGTCAGATATTCACGCCATGGGGTAAAGGTAAGTGGGTGCGCATTTTCTCGGCTAGCGCTTTCTAGCTCGAGCTAATCACACTAATACTTGACAATAGTCTTTCAGGTGACATTTCTACCGCATCCGAGATTACCACTGTGGCTAGCAGTAGCTCTGAATAGTGTAAAACTGATAGTAACTACTACTACAGACTGTCCCCAAAAAAACTATCCAATCAAAGATTAATTTTTTGGCCAACAATTTAGGTTCATCTCAACTGGATTTTACTGATTCTTTTTAAGGAGTGTTCCAGCTTTCATGAGATTTTTAGTTGGTGTAATTTGGGGGTCTGGTTCAGGAGTTATGACCAATTATCTGAAACAGTTGAAAAACCTGTTAGGCCAGTTTCGGCTATCCTGATATTAACAAAGTTGACATTGAAAATCACCTTCAAGACATACTTTATTGAAAATTGAAATAAAAAGTAGGTATAACGTGCTGCTTCTTGTGATATAACATAATTTATAACTTTATAATGTCGCAATTGCTAATAAATACTTGTAGCATTGGGAAATTCAATTCCTAACAGTCTTGTTGTCTCAGCTTTACTCCAGGTTTCAGCAGAGGGTAGAACCATAAAAACACCCTTGTTGAAAGTAAACCGAGACCTTTGAACACAACCATCCTTTCCTTTATTGCTCTTTGTTGAACACTACTTTCTTCATCATATTCCTCCCTGGCATCTTGGAGGCAGTGGGGAATAGGGGAAGGGTAAATTGTCCCTCCACATTAGAGCGTTGTACACACATTTGTCCCTCAACAGACTTGTAGACTGTTACATTACTTTCAGCAGTAAAATTCCCCAAATTTCCATGAATTTCATGATTATCGCCCCCCTGAGAGTAAGTCCCTCATTTCTTCCACAACATAATAATTTCTGGTGCTTTCACTGGAAAATAATATATTGATTAGTTCAATGCATGATAATACATTCACTCTGATCTGTACAATATTCTTTTGTTCGAAATAGGTTTAATCCCACAATGATGCTACACGCCTTATACATTTAGTTTCTTGAACCTTCAGGTGAAACTGGCCCAAGTGGTATTTTATCCTTTGTGTTCAACTGACAATATCTCCGCTTAGGGTCCATCAAATTGGATGGAATAAAAGCGAGGATTTAGCTGAGGATCTTATCTATCAAATAAAGTCAAAATATCTGGCAAAAATGCACAGTTTATATTTTTTATAATTTTTAGTTTGTATAGTTTTTATTGGGACAGTCTGTAAGGTACTTTCTCACGTTTGCGGATTTCAACCAACCTCTTTCGTGGCCCTTTCAATCACGGTCCATTTGGAAAATTAACATTCTTTTTCTTTCTTGAAAAAAATACAATCAGTTGAAAAAGTGCACCGTCGGACAGTTTGGATAGAAAAGCCACTGTGAGTTTGCATAATCTTTAATATGTTTATATGAAAATACAAAGATACGCCAGTTCAAAAATAATATGTAATTTTTAAGTTATCATCCCTAGGCCAGTAGGCCGTGTTGCAAATTGTTATAATATTACGTGGAAACAAGAAGTAAAAAGAGACATACTGTTCTTTCAAGTGATTTGAAGGTTTAATACGTACTTTAAAATTTTTTTTCAAGAATTAGTACAAGAACAACAAATATATTAACAGAAACAACAAAAGGAAGAAGACGATAAAATATATCGAAGCAAAACGACAATTAAAACAATGTTAAACGAAGAAAGAGAAGAAGTAGATTTAGATGAAGAAGAATAGAAGATTTCTTTAATGAGATAAAGAAAAAGAAGGTCGCTTAGCTAAAAGGACTAACCTAGAAAGAGAAAAAGACCAAATAAGAAAACACGGTGACATGGAGACACAGAAAATTAAAAGACGCCACAAATATAGAAAATAAATACAATATAATCCATATCTAGAAAATAACACCGCGCCCTACTTCCTCATATGAACTTTAAATCAGACAAACGATCAATACTCAACGCATTGCTTGAAACATACATTTATCACATCTTTGTACTTCCGAAACAAAATAATTGTTTTCTAATAGGTCTAAGCCTTTAAGCCTGGTGTCTTGTATGATATATGCATAACATTTTACACTGAATTGCAAAAGAATGAATTTCCAGAGTGACCAAAGAGCCTTCAAAAAAGAGTAAAATTTAAAAAAACTTCGATGAAATTTTTGGGGTCAAATTTACTCTTGTTAATTAAAAAAAAATTATAAAACTTTATGATTTTGTAAAATACGAAGAGAAATTTAAGTAAAGAAATCCTTGAAAGGTGTGAAATTTCACTCTGTTCGGAGTGGCCCCTGTAGTCACTCTAAAAAGCAAACATTCACTCTTTTTGCGTTTATAGAGTACCTAATATTGCGTAAAACTGCCTACGTGTTTGTTACATTCTATCAGTATTAAAATAAGAAAACGAGAAATACTACAAACCAAAATAAACGAAATTCTGCGTCCGATGTCAGCATATACTACGGATGGGGGGGGGGGTTCAAAAAAGGCGACAATCAATGAATACGTTGTGTTGTTTTCGTTTTGTTGTGTTTTAACTTGAGCCGCAACAAGACATTCCTCTTTAAATTCCTACTATATTTGTGACACGATAAGGGAAATAATAATTTATTATTTTAACATGTCGGTAAATCTCAATGCTTTTACATAAGCGGTTGGGCCTTTTTAGAATTCTACAATGTGCTTCAAACTCTATTGAAATTAGGAACCTGCAAGAAAACAAAAGAATCTGTTCAGTTTTCTTCCCACAACTCAAAATCAATATTAGCCATAGGCAACTCATTTCTTTTGATTATATCACATCGTCCTGCACTAATGAAATTATAATAATAGAAGGAACTTTACCTTCTTTAACGAACACAATATGATGTCAATCTGCTTAAGGCTATGTTGGGGTTTATGAAAACATAAATCAAGAGAAGATATACTGATTTTTGTGCGGACGATATTTGAAGACGTAAATGAAATAAATACAATATAATCCATACGTAATCTCTGCGTCCTACTTTATCTCAAACCAGACGTGTGATCAATAAATGGGACGAAGGATTAGTAACCGTAGATAGGTCAAATCTTTTAACTACAACTATGACATTTTGAAACAATAACAAAGAAATGTTTTGTTTGAGTGTGTTTGTTCTAACAAGTTTTACCGTCATAGATGTCAGTGTACAGAGTTCCTTCAAACACATTTAAATTCCTTATTTAGTAATATTCTTCTACAATAAAAAAATATAGACTGCCTGTGAGAGTTTCCAAACGAAATATCGATAACTTCACCTGTCGTCCCATTCCAACGGTTGCAATGTGAGTTTAAAAAAAACCAGCAACATAAAGTTAGTTACCTATAATGACAATCACCACCTGTAAAATCCACACATACCACATTGCACCTGTATACGCCAGCATAGACCTTATATGACTATTATAAAGCAAAGTTTCCAATAATTTCCACATCCGTGTTGCGCCCGTAGGCTTTGTCTTAATAGCATTTTTTTAAATAACATAACAACGAGTAGCATTAGCAGATTATGTAACTTTTACGTACCAAACTAGGAGGACACTTTGAGCATAGTTGATAGCATGTTTTATAGACTGTGTTAATAAAGTTCTTAGGTTGAAGTAGCTTATACTTGTGAAAATAAATTGATAGGGAGCTTTAGGGTTAACAATAACAATCCCCATTATCTCATGATTTGTTTTTTACAGTGTTCATAGAAAACGTTTACGGAAGGATGAAAAGCAACGTACCAATCACCAATAGATTTGTCTAAAAGAGAAAACATCTTTATTTCACGTTAGCCAAACCTAATTGCTATTCGCGTTTCCAAATATCCATGTGATTTTTTTACCAAACGGAAAGCATGCAAATAATAATTTATGAGGTTATTCACGACAAACATCTATGTTCCAAAAATGAATATTTGCATTTTGCAACGTTTTAACCACTTTAAATTGTAAGTATATGTTTTGTGGTTAATTACAATCATTAAAATAATTCTAAAAACAAAACAACGCAGTGTACGCGTTTTGATTTTGATTCTAGCCAAGACTTGATCATAGGCTGTTCATTTTCAAATCAAATCTCACGAAATTATTGCCATTTGTTGCTGTTTATTCATTACACAAAGCAAGAGAAGATATCAGTAGTTTCCCACAATGCATTGCTTCCAATGGAAATTTTTGTACAGGTAGTCATGTGAATATTTAGAGATTAAACATTCTTAAAATGCAAGTTTGTGATCAGTACTGTCAATTTACCCATGTTTCATCTCTAACGATTCACATCAGTAGCTGTACAAAAACCTCCATTAGAAGCAATGCATTGTGGGAAGCTACTGAAATATTCTCTTACACAAAGCAATGTGAAGTACATCTTGTCCGCACCTGTCTCGTTTAATCATATTCAGGTGGTCCATCTTCAGTATTGCCCAGGCGCCTAGTACGGTCGATTGCATCGCCCTTAAGGGTAAGCAAACTGCACTGGCTGGGTACTCTCTTGGGTACCGTGTTTGAGCGTAACACTCTGAATGCATTTCGTGGTGGGAAATTTAATTTGATAATTGCCCTTAACGTTTCCTTCCAATTTACTCATGTCCATCAATGTATTCGGAACATTGCATTGAAGAACGATTAAAATAATTGGTTCTTTAGATAATATATAAATATATGCTTTTAAATGACACACACCCTAAAACAAAATGATAAGTTGAAGCAGATTTCTTCTTTCTTATGGCATGATGTGAGTCACTTGTGGCGCCACAATGTCTAGATTAACTAGTTTTTAATTAACTAATTATGAATAATGAAAGGTACTTTAATGGTATCTTAAGTTTGTTCTTAGCAGGTTATTTTTAAACAATGTGATCCAAAAGAAAATTTACGATTTGCATCAAGGGCGGCCGTTTTTCCCATTTCAAGTTGCAACACATTAGCACTTTTGCTTCTGAGTGACTTTTTGACTAAGCTAAAAACAAAAGATACAACAAGATATTTCTTTATGTTACCAAAGCTTGTTTGTACCAAACGTCTTAATCTGATGGTATCACCTAGAGGAAGCATTTAATCAAACCCATGAAATAATTATATGTTGTATATTACATCAATATAAGAATAAGAAGCTAAATTAGTACTCATTACACAACATGCAATGACTTGCATTTTTGATTTATATATGTTTTTGTGGGCATGTTGGACATCGGTGTTTAAGCAATCTTTGAAATGATCTCAAAAATGCCTGTTTCGAAGTATATAACTGCGTTCGGTTCATTTTTCATGTATATAAAAACACACGACGAGTTTCTAAAAAGCACGAAACTAGTCGTGTTTTTTACAAACTCGCCCTGTTTATAAACTGTTGTGTGTTTTTTGCAAACTTGTCGCTGATATTTTTGTTTTTTACACAACGTGCTAGGATCACAATCCAGATCGAAAAAAAAAACGGAGTCTACCATTCTTCGGTTGTACTGTTTATCAATCATCTACATTCATTTGTAATCTTGCCAGGTGATATTATGTCATACAATTTTGGTGCTTTACGACTTCGAAAAACAATACTAAAGCAATAAACACGCACGCTCCTAGCATAAGAAGCCAGAAAGATATTAAAGTGAACAATAAGCTGCAAGAAATGTCCTATTCTTATACCGTCCGTTTACATGATAAACATTTATACGATATATTAGTATGGTACGACCGTTGTCTAGAGATATAGCCTATATTATTCCACCTATGGACGAAAGGCATATTTACCTTGTTCAATCGAAATACTATAGGCATACG
>JAMKCH010088186.1:56876-68112 GCA_023653785.1 Ophioderma brevispina
AACGGAAAGCATGCAAATAATAATTTATGAGGTTATTCACGACAAACATCTATGTTCCAAAAATGAATATTTGCATTTTGCAACGTTTTAACCACTTTAAATTGTAAGTATATGTTTTGTGGTTAATTACAATCATTAAAATAATTCTAAAAACAAAACAACGCAGTGTACGCGTTTTGATTTTGATTCTAGCCAAGACTCGATCATAGGCTGTTCATTTTCAAATCAAATCTCACGAAATTCTTGCCATTTGTTGCTGTTTATTCATTACACAAAGCAAGAGAAGATATCAGTAGTTTCCCACAATGCATTGCTTCCAATGGAAATTTTTGTACAGGTAGTCATGTGAATATTTAGAGATTTTTTGTGCTTTTTTGGTGCTTTACGACTTCGAAAAACAATACTAAAGCAATAAACACGCACGCTCCTAGCATAAGAAGCCAGAAAGATATTAAAGTGAACAATAACAAGCTGCAAGAAATGTCCTATTCTTATACCGTCCGTTTACATGATAAACATTTATACGATATATTAGTATGGTACGACCGTTGTCTAGAGATATAGCCTATATTATTCCACCTATGGACGAAAGGCATATTTACCTTGTTCAATCGAAATACTATAGGCATACGTGGTAAAGCAGTACGAGTTTAGACCGCAAATCAGAATATACTTCTTCTTAGCGTATCCACAATTCATTGGTAATAGCTTGTGGTAGTGTCAGGATTTATTCAACTGAGTATGCTGATCCGGGGCCGTGTGTATCCACGATACGGACGCTCCTAACATGGCCCGCTTTGAGGCTGGGGTGGATTGGGAACAGTCAGGGGTTTTCACCCTACTCTAATTGGACACTGACTGCGATGTACATGTACAGTTGTGACTCTCTGTACACGGGACTAACAGCTTAAAGTCCCCTCCGAAGGACGGGATGCTTTCATGATCCATTTGCTGAATTCTAAGTGAACCATGGAGGAGAGCGGTATTCTGTATTTAATCAATAGCTGGTATGCAGATCAAATCCAGAATTGATAGTACCCTAATAAATCTCAGCAAGTAACCCCAAGTTTTAGGTAAATTTGCACCACAGGAAAGCACCCTACCCGCTGGGCCACGCTCTCCCACAATCATTATACTGATGGCGTTTCTATATTTATATATGATGTTAAAATCTTTCTACCTATTATTTTAAGAAAGTGCCATATGTTTAATAGAGTATCGGATTTTTTTTCTTTTTTAAGCTACCGTCAAAGTCTAAACAATAGCATGGCTACATAAAAACCATAATATTTCTCCCCATTAGATTATTAAATTAGCTATCAATCAAATATATGAATTTGAATATAGAGTAACATATTTTACACCTGCAGTATATTTGACTTGACTTAAGGTTCACCACAGAATATTCTTCAAATGAGTGAAAAAGCCGTCAATCACTGTCTCAAACTGGCTCATCCTCTGCCTCGAGGTAGTGTATTACATTTAAAAATCCTTTCTCTGGTCACACCGCGAGACGTGTGGAAAATTGATTTTCAAATATTAACCAATGTGTATATTTTGATGCTATGGTTTCTTATAATAAGTGGATAACAATGATTCGGTAGTGAATTTCCTAACAGAGTGACACCTCGTCTAGGAAGAGGAAGTGCTGTGAGATTTGGCTTACAAGCGCGCGCTGATGTTATTTTTGTGACGTTTTGCTAGACACCATTTATCGGGTGAAATTTACATTGGGATTTCTTCTGAGAATACATTCAACATGTCTCCGCATTTGATATGTTTACGATCGGCTTGATGTTGTATTTTTGTTGTATCTGGTGTCATGGTCTCCAAGGGAAAAGGAAGGTTGCGTGTAAACAATTTTTCTAAATAGACCAAGGGTTATTAACCATTTGTACCATTTTCAGCACATTTAATATCCTTGTAAAAACATTAGAGAGCTTTAGTAGATTTTGAACATATCCCATCTGCTTACATTATTTAATCACTGTATTTTGATTTTAAAGGTGGTTGACCTGATTCACAGATCGTTATCCACTTCACCCCTTCGAAATTGAGATTTTGGTATCCGAAGAAAGTTTTTTTTTTCTTCTTCTTTCTCATAACCTTCGTAAAATTTAAATTCTGATGTTTCCTTTAGATCGAATTGTAATAAGCATTTTGCTTCGATTTCCGAGCGAGCAATTTAGCTCAAAATATGGAATCACGTGTATTTGTCGATATGCCTTCATACCGATTAACAAACCGAATTTTTGAGTTTCGCATAAAATTCTCCCGCCGAAAATGGTCCCAATAAACTTTTCCCATAAAATTTGGCTCATAATAGGAGAACATAAAAACATTTACATTGCTGAAATATTTTTTCCACAAGCATATGTGTTTATCATTATTTTACACGATTTTCAAATTATATATAACCTTGAATGAGTTTCTTCATCCAGACTAACTTACAATTTTAACACCTAAAAGCATATTCTAACGAACAATAAATCCGTTGAATTCATTATGCTTGAAATTTGATCAAAAGTCGTTAAGTACGGCAATTTTCCCCCAAAATGTTCCAAACTTTTAAAAATGACACAAATTTGTGCAATTTGCTTTTCAGCAAATTGCGTTATCATTACATCCATCTTTAGAGCTTTGTGACATGTTTAATAAGTTTGAACTTCACACAATCATGCTCAATTGCTGCAGTAACAGAAGTAAGAGAAAGCCGATAGCTTGCTTCTAAGGACAGTTTTACCAGGGCCCCATTGATGCGTGCTCACATTCCTACCATAAATTATGGTTTAAATAGTCCAGGAAGTTTAGTTCTGTACAGCCAGAAGGCGGAAATATATAAGCGATAGCTGTTTTTTTTTTTCAGGATAGCTTCCTAATATTTCGAGGACCAACATATCAAATGTCCTTAAGTTTCCCCTTGTGCTAGTTGATGAGCAAGGGGTAAGGTTTATATAGGGGTAAACAAAATTAAAATGTGTCCATTGAGCTAGATTAATCATTTACTACTTTATTCTTCTTGTCACACTGATTAAGAAAATGTATAGTTTGGTTAACTTAACAATTGTTCAAGCTCATTATGGGGTTAAATTTTCAAAACAGTGCAATTTTAATTAAAATAATTCCAAATTACTTGTACAAGTTATACGGTCATATGTTGAACAAAAATGTTCATTCATTCCACCTTCGTCCTTTAAATATTGACCTTATAGGGCAGTGGCTAGTAACCTCCGTAGACCCTGTAGTAATCTGTCATAATGAGCCCAATAACTATGCAAGCAAATTTCTTGGACTGTTTAAACATATCTTTTCAGTAAATATATACACAACGAGACGAACACATGGACACACTTTGAAAAGAATCGGAGCATTCTAAATGACCTTGAACTGTTACTTCAAAAAACGTAGATAGGGCAAACTATATAGTTCTTTAATCCTTATGACATGACACTAGCGTTGTTCTAGATTTGAACACAATTGTAATTTTTGGATAATTCATCTCATTCTATGGCCCAGAAGATAGAACACACTTCCCTCTACAAGGACTTTACTTCACAAACCTAATTTTAAAAAAAATGTTAATCGTTTTCTCTTTACCTATAATGTCTGACAGTGTCTGTCCCGTTTTGTAAAACCTCTTGTAATTTTCTATCCCTCCCATAATCAGCCTCTTAATATCTTCCATCTTCAATGAGCTACCAATGCCCTGCTGTCCGTTTGTCTTTGTCCGTCCTCCCTTCTTTGTTGTCTGCCTTTCTTTCCGGTCTCTCCGTCTATCAGTGACGCCTTCTACCTGCTGGTCTGTTTGCCTTTCTACCTGAGATAAATCGTTCTTAGTTTTTCTATATTTGTTTCTTGTGATTTTCATTCCCGTTTTTTATCACATTCATTTTATTGCCACATGCTTATAGTGAGGCAATTAATGGCCAAAGTGCTCTAAATAGCGGATGTGGCAAGTCGCGTACTACAACTGATTTGGTATTTTTGGAAATATGGAGTTCTGACACCATCACCAATAAAATTACCTACCCAGAACCCGGTTGGGGGAACATATTCTAATGTTGTCTTCAAAATGGCCGCCGTTCTGCGTGTTGGGTATATCTTTCGTCGCCCACTCCACATCTGTCGTAGTTCACACAAAACCGTTTTCCGAGAAATAATCGGCAATTCAAAATCTACCGCGACCTTTCATGTCTATACGGTAAAACTAAGCATAAAAGACATCTAGACTTTACTGGTTTGACGAAAAACATTTTAGTCCAATTTAAAACACCATAAAATCTAATTTAAAACTACAATTATATTACTTAATTAGCTCAAATCTAAGGCTGTATTTGAAATCACAAATACTGTATCTTGCAAATACACGCATCTTACACACATTGTTTTCAATGTTAACCGTAATAGATCACTATGTGAAAAGCTTGTTTACAAGAATCGATGGAAATACTCAAAATCGTCTGTATGTAATCGTTAATTTTGGAATCGGCAAATACCACGCATATAGAACACGGTAAAGGACTGGAGATTTTTTCAATCGAAGTATGTGACAGTTTGGATATGATGATTTTGAGAAATGACAAAAATATATCATATAAACTAATTAATAGGCACATCCTTAACATTTTGAAACATTTGTGGATGGCAAGCATTCGATGAACTACCTAAGTAAATAGGCGAAATTTCGCAAAACCCTCAAAATTTGAAATCGACATTATGTGATGCGGGCGACGATTTCAATCTGCATTCAACTGCATCCTTAATAATATGATTTGAAACACCTTTAACTATTTTTTCATCATTTTGAGAGGGTGCACTATGAACAGGTGAGTCACTTTGCATGGAATAACACTAGAGGGCACTTGCCAAACTTGCCGTCAATGTGCGTTCTGACTAGGTACAAATTAAAAGGGTCCATTTGAGCTTGTTTGAGACGGAATAATTGAGCGGTCGTGAAATGTCACAATACTAAAAGCTAATGTTTTGATATTTTGGAGTTGGTGCTGACAACATCACACAACTCAAAATTACCCCCCTAACCCTTGGGGAACATATTCTAATGCGTCCTTCAATAGCCGCCATTAAATGTCGCATTTATATAGCGCCTTTCACAATGTATCAAAACACTTTACATTTAATTCCGCTGTCACGAGAATATGTCAGCTGCCTTCAAATGCCCATTCATACTCATACTTTGGGCGGCGCGCCATGGATAATATTCCCGACACTCCCAATTTTGCCACCTGGTGTAGAGGGGAAAGCGAGGTAATTCCCTTTCCTATGCACACACATTGGCCTAAGCGGGACTCGAATCCAGGACCTGTTTCTATCAATACGGCGTTCATAATCGTGATTTGGAAACTTTGTTTTTGCTATTTTTTGTTATTAATTATACGTAGCGACTACTATTTAATTAACACGTACTACACTCATCACTTACATAGGTATACCAGATGGGCGATACCAATTGCCGTCCAAGGTCGTTGAATGTCGACTTCTGATAAAAAAAGGTCGCATGGCATAGGGAGCTGTATACTAAGAAGCTAATGTTGGTATTTGAAAAGTATTGATCCAAACAACATAACAAAACCAAAATTACCCCAATCCTTTTTTGGGGAACTATATTGTAATGGAACCTTACCAATTGACTGCCATTTTGGTTCTTGTATATATCGTTTCAGTCCTGTTTCATAACGCAATTGGAAATAGTTTTTTATTTTTCGATGAACTTGATTAGTAGTAATATTATTTAATAACATAGCACTTACATTACGTGATGTGACACAGAGACATTTACTTAATTACGAATCCCTTTGAAACACATTATCATAGTATGTTTCAAATGGCCATCATTTTATTATTGGGTCATGATCGGACCAGATCTTGCTTATATTCTAGACAACCGAACTTTCCTGAAAACGGCAAACCAGAGTTTATCCAGCTACGCATCCTTCATGTTCATAGTTTTGGGCACCGCCAAAAGGTAAAAAAAACCTCTGTGAAGAATCTGACATATTAATTATGTTTCACACTCTCTGTGGTGAGCTTTAAGAGAGGATGTCATAATCTGCACTGCACTCCTAACAACAGCTTCAAGAATATTGCATCTGGAAATGCTTCCCACGAAAGAAGGAAGACACAAGCTGTTACTTCAAGTGATGACGATCCGCAAGTCCAGAAAATCAATCTGTCGCTCCCACCCAAAGCAACAGTCGGCACCAACTGTACTTAGACTGTGGCCAAATGTCCTTTTGATGAATTTCTATAGCGAGTTTCAAGAGTTGCATAAGGTCCCAGACGACTAGCTATATCTCCACCTTTGGTAACAAATGGCTGCCTGTGTGGGCTGCCGGCCGGGAGATAGCTAACGAGACGGCAACCCTGGGTCATCCGTCCCAAATAGGTTCTGACAGTGGCCCATCATGACTAGTCTTTTCACCTGAGTACTTCAACTGTCTAAGAAGCTTATAATCGCCAAGACCCGTAGACCTACTATATCCCTCCCATTTCCCCTAACCATATTATATGGAATCTGCACACTTTCCATGTTAAGGCAGCCGTTTGGATTTTGCATTAGTCTTGCCTTCCAAGTCATCTATCACACCTCTGCCAAGGAAGGTGATCTCCAGCTACCCTAATCAGGGCATTACACTGACGACATTTGCCCCTACATCTACAACTCTAATGCTGCCAAATTAAAATCGTCTTCCTCCCCCCCGATCATATCCTCAGCTAAACCAACTGGCTTCCTTAGAGGCAGATCTACTATATTGCCTTCAGAAAGTATCAATGAAAAAATATAATCCTTGAGGAGAACCCACAGATTTTTGTGGATTTTTCAAAGGTTTTGATGGCGTTAATAGAAAGGTTATGCTGCATATTCTCCATATCTATGGTATTCCAATGCTATTGCCAGGAAACCCCAACATCATTTGTACAGCACATGGATGGTCCCACTAGAGTGTTTCTGACATCTGCTGGTATTTTCCAGGGGCCTTCTATCTACCTCCCTCGTGTAGCAGCTACTTGGACAACCCTTGTACAAACAAATCACAAGGTAATAAATTCGCTATCCAGCCATAAGTCAAGGCGCCCGACTGGAATGCATCAAGTTTTTGCCATGATCTTGCGGTCACTCTTGCACACAGATAGTGGATTACAACTGCAACTGTCTGATATGCCTTGAAAATGCTGCTGAAATGCTAAATAATGCGTTTACGACTGTCAAAGAGGATCATCCTCCGGGATGTCCCTCTTTCTAAAATGTTGTCTTCAACGAGGGTTTGCCAGGAGTTGACGATTTGAAATACTTGGAATCATTTCTTGCAGATAGTAAGAAGAACTTTCTGTCACATCACGTACTAGCATGGAAAAGCTTGCGAAGAAAGCACTTCGATTATCTGGCGAGAGGAACCTGGGACCCATGAAAAAGGAGCTTCAAGATCCCATTGATGGGACATATGTCAGGCTGCTTATTGCAAGCAGGACCATGATGTATGATAAAAATGTGGGGAGGGATTCCATCCATTCTCCCTCATTGTGCGAACTGTGTAGGTGAGCTATTTTTTTTTTTTTCAAATCTGAAAGGGTGGACTCTAAGTGTGATGTCTTGGTGGTGCGATTTAACAATAAATAGTAACATTCAGCGCGCTTGCTTTCACACCTCTTCCCTTTCCCCTCGAATCTTTTTATTGCTTTCCTTCCCTCAATTTCTTCTTTTCCTTTTCCGCTTTTTCCTGGTCGATGAGCACACATTTCATTCCGACCAGTCTTACATACTGTTTTTATTATGTTGCTGGCCTATTGGATTCTGGTTTATAAATTGTGTTCAAGGAACATTGGCAGCCAGTTTGTTAGGTCCTACCCAGTGTAGTAGTACTGCAGTGAACACATGTTAATTAAAACGTATGTAGTACTTGTAAGTCAATAAGTTTTAAAAATAGTAGAAAAGGTGTCCAAATTATTGTAAAAATACAACTATTGCAACTTATATAGGAACAGAGGCAGAATGGTGTCCAATTTGGATTGTCATTGAGATATGTTTCCAAAACGGGGGTTTGGGATTTGCTAGGTTGTAAATTTTGTTAGGACCCCATTACTTTAAGGCCATGTCATGTTATAACCTCCGCCCCAATAAACTTAAAAACGGACACTTTAATCTATTAAACAGTCTTCAATGCATTTTGGCAGCAATTTTAGTAAAGCACCTCTAGTGTCACTGTTCTGGAGTGTTTCCTACTGACTTAAGTGACACTTACTCAAATTAAAAAGCACAATATGTGTTCAATATGGTAAAATGCATATGAAATTAATATCCCAAACACTTAGGTCCATTAGAATATGTAATTATGGTTTGGGGTGTTGTCTGGTACATACTTTTACCAAAATACCAACATTTTAGCTTTTTAGTATGTGATATTTCACCACCGTCCACATTATTTTACAAAACACGCTCAAATTGGAAAATTTCATCAGTTAGGTAGTCATTCAACTCATATGGGCGGCCAATTTTGACAACGCCCTTCAGTGGATGGCTGCTGTAAGTGAAATAATTAGTAGCACAAACTATCAAGATTGTTGAAAAAAGAGGGTTTAAAAAGGGTTCAAATTCCGATTATTTAGGAATGCAGTGTTGAAACGATATACCCAAAACGCAGAGTGGCGGCCATGTGAAAAGCCGCTATTAGAATATGTTCCCCCCAACGGATTCTGGGTATTTGGGTTGCCGATGTTTCACCACCATACTTTCAAACCCAAAAAGATACAACATTAGCTTTTTTTAGTAAGGACATTTCACCACGCCCAATTACTTCCCAAAACAAGACTCAAATTGGTTTTAACAGTAAAGTAGTCATTCACCGAACATTGACGCCATTTTGGAAAGCCCCTCCCTCTGGCGTTTATGCCTATGCTGGAAGTGCTTAGTGGTTAATAATTAGTAGGCCACTATCAAAAAATGATGGAAAATATAGTTAAAAGGTGGTCCAAATCGCGATTCATTTAAGAATTGCAGTAATTTTGAACGATATACCAAACACGCGAAGACGCTATTAGAATATGTTCCCAAAGGGCATTTGGGTAATTTGATTGTGATGTTGTCCGCACCATCTTTCCAATAAATACCGAAAAATAAGCGGGGAGTACGCGACTCTTGCAACACTCCGCCCCAAAGACCCCCTAATTGCTCGCCTATTAGCATCTTTTATCATTTAAACATTGCTTGTCATTTGAGTTTCAATTTCCATAATTCTTCATTATATTTGTCGTGTTCTTTATCCATGACTTCTTATTCTACCTCCTTTGGGTCTGTAGATATTGGTGCTTTTTGTGGGCCGCACAGCTATAGCTGGCAGGACCACTTAGCAATCCGTTGTTGCGGTGTATGTGTGTATGTGTGGTGTCCCATGTTTAAGTTTTTTTAACAATTTACCTCAATTGAAAAGTTTAACTTCAATGGAACCAAACTTTGTCATAGGTGCACAATGTGATCCCCATATGTTGATGATTCAAAAGGTATGTTGAATAGGTCAAAAAGGTCATTGAGGTTCAAGTTGAAAATGGGCTAAAAATGTAAAATTGATCTAAAATTGAAATTTGAAGTTCAATTGGAACCAAAACTTTTGTCATAGGTGCACGATGGTATCCCTCATATGTTGATTAGGTCAAATGTCACGTGCCAGGGTCAAAGGGCATGGGGCGGCCCACAGTTATATTCTTTGAATTAAGCGAGCGAAGACGAGAACGCGAAAATTCTCGTTCCTTTGTGATATGTTGAATATGAATATGAAATTAGGAGGTATTTCCTTTTCAATTTTATTGTTCTCTTGGGAACATTAGAAAAGGACCCCCAAAGGTTTTAGTCTACTCCTAGCGCACGATTATCTAGTTGAACGAATGTAGTGTATTACATCGTGCCTCGAAGGTAATGGTCCTATCTATCCGCAAGACTTTTGGTTGTTTTAATTAGAAACATGTTGTGGGAGAATGTGCAGCTTAGGGGTTTCACAATACCTTTGTTAGAAATACCAATGAGTGCCCTTAAGGTGGGTGACCCAATCACAACATTGCCTCCACTTGACCCATCAAAATTAGAGTTGAGAGTTTGTATCTGAGGAAAGTCCCTACTTTTCTCATTCCCCAGTAAAAAAATTTAAAAGCCCGGTGAAATTTCTTTCTGATGTTCTATTATTATATCTATTATTAAAACGATTATGCACGGCGGCCTCGCACATTTTTTTTTTCCAATCAGTAGGAACTGTCCAATATGTGGGAGTAAGGAAAGTTCAAATAGTCATACGGACTATATTAACAATGACAACTTCTGAAATTCACTCTGCAGAGTAATTAGAGGGAAAAAAATGATATTTGCTCAGGATTCAATGATTCATTTCACATAGGATGAAATCACACGGACACGGACGAAGTGTCATATAGAATTACAAGGGCGATCTCCAGTTCACCGAGGAGAGTTATATAGAGGGCCAATAAAAAATCTTAATGGGCTCAATCAATGGTACCGTAGAGCGGTTTGATAGGTCAAGATTAAAGAAAAAGCACATCGTGTCATATCAATAGCCTCTTCGCCACAGGGCTATTTCTTGAAACGAGTGGACATTTGTGGAAGCTTACAGCAGTGCTAAATACTGGTCAATCAATCCGTACAATTCATTGTTTATCTATATAATAAAAGTTCGTCTCCTTATGGTTGGTAATCAGAATTGTCATGTTATTAATTAAATACACTGTAGTGTCCATTATATAAAATTCTATCGGGGTAAATGTGTGAATATCTTATGTCCGGGTAGGGTATATATATTTGTTAAATCAAAACGCTACAGATATTCTACCGCCCCTTGGCGTTTACTTTCTGTTTATTATTTTAAAATGTTAAATAGTTTCGTTTATATATTTTTCGGGTGTATTGTAATTGTACATATTTGCTCAACTTATAATCTAAATAAAAGTAGTTGTAAAGTCTTGATCGGAGATTCCGGGATGGCCGCCCCTCGTCCTCGTTTTTTGTTGGTTTATTTCAAAAATTCAGTGTTTTTTTTGATATACATAATGCTCTCCACACATACATCAATTATCTGTGTTGAAATAACTCAAAAGGATGTCTTTTATAGAGAGAGTCACACCTTTGTAATGAAAATTCGTGATCAGGAATAATGACACACTTATCCATCTGCCTGTAATAAAGTTTATACAGGTTGACAACATCAAACGTAACTCCGAT
>JAMKCH010088187.1:9257-24804 GCA_023653785.1 Ophioderma brevispina
ACCTTTTTTTTTTTTTTTGGTTTCCCCCTTCCCCATCTTCATGACAATCTTTCTATGACAGTGCGTGTCCTTGGATGTGTGCCAACAGTCAGCGAACTCTTTAAACGAGTGTAATGAACTGCAAAATGATGAACAACTTGGTTCAGCTTTCCGTGTTTTAAAGAATTAAATGTGCAGCCATTCATTGTTCAATTCCCCTAAGGATCCGCAAATTGATAAAGACTCTTAAAATATTAAAATCACCAAGTACTTCAGCAGGTGCATATTAGCTCCGATTAAAGGGTGAATGTCAGTTTTGATTTACTCATATTTACTTGAATTTGCATATTTCCAAGACAAATCATTGAAGCAGTAATAAGATCCCCACATGTTAGTAACATTCTGAAACATTTTACATTCAAAGCAAAATGTGTATGAATTTTGTCCAATTTATTTGCCTAATGAACAAAAAAGGTGGTTCACCTTAAGGTCCCTAGCCTTAAAGGCTGACTCAGAGATTTCCCGGGGAGGGCACCCTCAATTTTCAAACAAATTGTGTTTTTTGCACATACATAATGCTTGTCCATATAATAATGAGTGTGTGAAATAACTAAGCTGAAATCGAAGTCCTTCATATAGAAAATCGCAACTTTGTTTAAAAATTCCGGATCTGGAAATTTTGTTATACATGTTATCCTATGCACTGTTATACTGTATATAAATGTGTACTGCATGAAAACGAAAAATCCGATTCATCTCTAACTTAAGAATTGAGCATTTTAGGTGAGTATTTTTAGTTTTAGTTGACTATTTTTAATTGCTACACAAAAAATATATATTTCGAAATCTCTGAGTCAACCTTTAACATTGCTGATTAAACTCCAGTGAAGCTCTTTTAAAAAGCCTTAGAAATAGTTTGGTTGGTAACACAACTTACGATAATCTTACACCCAGTGGCCTAAGAACCTGAGAACATAAAAAAATGATATTGCCAGTATTGGTTTATGCACTTCAAAGCACCTCCATTAATATTATTAGTTTTATTCTAATTATGCTTAAATGCGACTTAAGGTGAATATCGGTTTCGGTTTGAGTTTTCTTTGTTATGCATAGAATTTGACGTTAGGGCGAATTTCCCCACCGCATTTTTTTGTAATTTAAAAATATGGCTTTAAAATTATGCACTTTATTTTGTCAAATGAATAACAAAGGTATGAATATTAATTTATGCAAATGTATTTAATAATACTTAAAATTTAAATAATAATGCAAACTTATTAAAACCCACGCATATATATTTTCCCCCTTGATCATAACTCGGTGTTATTAATATTAGTTTTTTTTTTTATTATAATTCTGAAGATAATCGTTAACCTAATTTTCCAATCATTGCATGGCTGGAATTGAATGGAACTTTATCACCTTTGAAAAAAATGAAAAAGCCATGGAATGCAGCAAACAAAAGTAATATTGCCAGACACACAATATGCAAAAATGTGATGTGGTATATCAAAACCAGGCGGAATTGGGCAAGGTTCTAAATAGAGAAGAGAACCAATATGAGGTGAAGGATAATTTTTTGTCAAAATTGAGTTTTTACACATTTGTGAGTTTAGCTATGCTAAAACCATGCTGTGGAAATCTAAAAGTAAAATTCCATTGGTAAAGAATATTTTTGACAGACATTTCTTATATTTCTTTATTATTTTCTTTATTTTGTGGGCTTTTTCTCATTTTGAAAAGTCAAATTTCAAAATTCCATCACTGCAGTTAGCAATGATCAATTGAGATGAAATAAAAAGCAATGTGAAGCAAAATTCTCTGTTTTGATATTTAATAATGAACTCAAATTCCATCTCCTGCCAAATTCAGCCTGGTTTTGATCATTGTGTCACCTGCAAGAATTGCAGAAGGCAACACTTAACAGTCCTTAATTCTGTCTGACCGTATGGCCATGTGCCTGTATGGCCATGTTTTCAAAGGTTAAAGTTTTGAATAAAGTTTCTCATTCGAGAAGTAAAAGTCCAATTGCTACAGAAATTGGGAAACCTCCATATGATGATGAGGTCAAGGGTCACATACCAAGGTCAAAGGTCATATGAGGTCAAGTTATAAAATGGGCTGAAAACATCAAATTGACATAATGACGTAAGTAAAAGTCCAATAGTTACAAAACTTTGATCATAGATGTCCCTTGCTAAACTTCGCATAATAATCAGGTCAAAGGTCACATACCAAGGTCAAAGGTCATGAGTAAAGTTATAAAATGGGTTAAAAACATCAAATTGGCCTCATTCAAGAAGAAAAAGTCCACTTGCTACAGAACTTGGGACATGTATGCCCCTTGGAGACCTTTATATGATAATGTGGTCAAGGGTCACATACCAAGGTCAAAGATCATCTGAGGTCAAGTTAATGGGTTGAAAACATCAAAATGTCATTTTTTGAAAGGTTGAAGTCCAATTGCAACCAAACTTAGGCCTTACATGCAGTAGGGAACATTCATATGATAATAAGGTCCAGGGTCAATTGCAAAGGTCCTCTGAGGTCAAGTTATAAAAGAGAAGTGAGAGAAAGGTGTACCGCGAAAGTAGGCGACACTTGTGGTTCGAGAACTGCTTGTTTTGAAAAGGCAGTCAAGTTCCAATCACATTTGCCTTTCCAAAATCCTACCATTATTTGCAATAACCTTTTTTTTTTAAATAGTAAACCTTAAATATATTTTTAAAAATGGTGGACCTTCAGAAAAAAGGATCTTTCAGAATGAAAGGACATACATATGAATTATCTTAGCAGACTTTCCTTCATTTAAAAAAATAAGCCTTCTGGCATATTTAAATAGTATATTTAGAAAATACTTGAATCAAACAACACCATACAAAACCTGGGATAACCTGGGGAATATGCCAAGCTTGCATCATGTGTGTAACCGTACATACTCATAGGTCAAAATAAGTTAGTTGTTTTATGCACCAAAACAGAATACAATACTTTCACTTAAATGCAGAAAAATCATCTTGGTGATATTAGGTGACAAATCTACAGGATGTAAAAGAAATGGAAAAGTTTCAGCATTTTGTTCTACAGTGACAGCCTGTTGAACATGTACGAGTGATCCCGACATGTTTATAACTTTCCTTACAGCTGGATGAGAAGATTAAATGAAACCCCATCCATATCTTTGAAGTATTCTCCGGCTTAGAACTCGAGCTTTTAATTTAAGCCTCCTTAATCAGATCCACTTCAAAGCTGGGACTAACCTGAACTCATGTTACGTTCAATGCTCTGTGCCTCATCTCAACTTCCATGCGCTATTCTAGTGCTGCATCTCCAGTAGGCAAATTATTCATGTGTCTCCTTGAATGTTGCTCCAAGGAACGACGTCCAATATGACCACCTCTTCTCTTTGTGAATGATTTTAAAAGGCTGTCCATCACGGAGCAGAGTTCTAAAGTCCTGTGTCTAAATTGGATTTGGTATCCAATATCTTGTATAAATAGTGTTATTTTAAATGGCCTCAGAGGGTAACAGAGGTCATGGACCGAAAGTATAGAAGTGCAGCTTTTACTTTTGCAGAAAGGATCCGCACCTGTTCAGATATTTGGTACATTAGATCCCATGATGCACTCTTTTAGAGGCTTATCATGTGATATGTAGTGGCATTTGGTTGTGTCCGCATGCATTACATCTTCCTCCACAGAAGAGTGCATGATGGGATGTTGTACAAAGATCTATAGTTAGATAAGTACCAAATTGACAGGCCCTAAACTCTTGCAATATAATGCCAATGTATTCTCTGGCTCAGTATTTCTTGGACATGACATATCCATGCGTATATCTTGCGAGAATTACACCCTACATGCAATCCAGTAGTGCCTTGTTTTAGCGGAGAAGTGGGTGTACTTATTAACATTGCCAAGTAATTTGAGCAAGTATAGACAAAGGCCAATATTCTCAATGGGAGTTTAACCTTTAACCTAGGGTTAAACCAAAGCCGGTCCTTAAAAGAATGGTCCTTTTTTTCAACATAATCTGAAAGCATAATGTAACAAGTGAGAAAAATCTTAGTGGATGAGTCCATACAATCAATTAGGCAAAAAAAAGTATCAGAAAAAATGTGAAAAATGCTAATGCGAAATGACAGATTTAATTTTGTTTCCTGGCATTTTTGAACCACTTTTTTCATTTTTTCGGCTGCAGCCAAATTTTCATTTTTTCTCAAAATCTTTCAAGTGAGCCAAAACCTAAAATAGATATGCGCTAAAAAGAAAAATTTTAAACAAAATGCGCACAGTCTTCTGAGATAAACTTTTTTCTTGGCCTTAATGAGGATTTTCTCACCTGTTCTCACATATTTTCAGAGTTCGTTAAAAGAAATAAAGGTCTATCCATGAAGGAATCACTGAGTTATAATATGCCCATCCACCAAAGGACACAGTTCAGTGAGTTGTACTTGTACAAGTATTGACATGAACTGACCGTGTGTGATTTGGGTATCATATCATACCCAAAAACCAGGGGTGTATTTTCTAAACACACAGGTTAAGGAAAGTTACTGAACCGTGCCATGGAAATTGAGACTTTTATGGCTCATAGTGAATATGCGTGGTTTAAAACCCAGGTTTAAAGTTAGACTTTTTTCAAGAATACCATCCTAGAAATGCAACACACAAGCCAAGTAATCTGCAGTGCATGCGTACTGTAACGCCTGTGTATTTTTGCAGGGCATGCATCCATCAAAATGTTGTCATATGTTCTACTCAAATAGACTTCAGACTTTTCATACAAGATTGTCTCACCCAAAGTAATACCACCGGGCTAAGGATAGATTTGTGGTAGCCTTGCATCCCATATATATCGGAACAACTCTGACTTCTCTATATCCTTGTGTACAAGAGTTGTGTGAGATCAGTGATGCTGTATGGGAGTGAGACATGGTGCCTGAGTGAAAATGAGATGGGGATTTTGAGAAGGACGGAGAGAGCAATGGTGAGGGCAATGTGTGGTGTGAAATTGATGGATAGGAAGAAGACTGAGGATTTGATGCAGATGTTGGGTTTGGAAGAGGCGGCTTACCGACTGGCGAAGGCGAATGGTGTAAGATGGTATGGGCACGTGCTGAGGAAGGATGAGAAGGGCCTTTGAGTTTGAGGTGGGTGGTTTGAGGAAGCGGGGCTGACCAAAGAGGACATGGAGGAAGCAAGTGGAGGAGGAGAGTAGGAGGGTTGGGTTGAGGATGGGGGATGCATTGAATTGAGTGAAGTGGAAGGAGGGAGTAAGGGTGATTGCTACGAATGTGAGGTGAATCCGGCCACCCCCGGTTGCGGGGACAAAACCGGATTTAAAACTTTGGTTTTACTACTACTACTACTACTACTTTACTGTAATTTGTAAAACAGCTTTAATAATTCTGAGAGCAAGTTTATTTTTCACAAATATATCGTGACAAAAAGGTGATGAGTTCTTGTCCTTCGGCAAACATTTCTCACTGTGAAAAGAATGTGACAATACTGTCAAACATAGCAAAAGAGTATATAAGACCACTGAATCTCGCAAAATTCCACAGCACTGTGTGAGAAACATGCAGTAAGTCCCAGATGTAGCAATTGCGTCATCAAGCGAAGACACATACAACACAAAATCGCTGGCCAGGCCAGCGACACCATCGTAGCTTGGTATTCCCGCTCATGGGCCCTGATTTGAGACCAATGCAATTTTTTTACTTTTCTCCTTCTCCTCTAACCTCATTCCTTTACTCCTTCCTGCTACTATGAGTATTTCAACCAGTTTTCATTTTGCAATTTGCATTGTAGGAACTACTGGAATGTTTGAAAACTGAGGTTCTTTCTAGTGGGTCTTAGGTCTGAATCTGAAAAACTTTATTACCTAGCCTGGAATTGAGATATCAGCCTAATAGATTTGAATAATAAATTTATCACCAAATGATCTCTACCAGTAAAGTATAGGTGTTAAAACATAACCATAACCAACTGATTTATTGGGTAAAATCAGTAAAGTTAGAGATCTTATAGAATTATAAAACTCTGACACATGTGACTTGATAACTATATACATCAATAAAAGCATATGAATAAAAAGTTACTTAATTTGGATTAGAATTAACAAAAATATTAAAAAGCTTACAATGTTTTCAGCATGAGTAGGCTATCATCTGGCAGTTATATAAATTATATTGGAAGCATTTTACTGGAATGTGTAAATTACATGCTTAAAAAAATAATTACAAAAATTGCATGTTTGGAAACTAACATCTGTTGCAAAGGTGAAAATTGCACATTGTAAAATCAATGGAGAGAATACCTGGGATACTGAGAAGTCAGTGGTCCATGAAATGTTTTTTTACTCGGAATAGATTGAAATCCAATAAATTTGCTGAGCAGTGGTGGGGTTTTTGCTATAATAAGTGAATTTGATGCTATAATAACTTTTTTAGCATTTATTTGTCAAAGTTGAGCTTAGAAATGTTTTGTACTTATTACATAAAATCCCCTAAATTTTGCCCATAGGGCATTTTTTTTCGCATTCTCCCCCTCCAACCTGGTTCATGTACCTAGGTGTCTGTATAGCACTGACATGCTCAGGAGTGGGAGAGGAGTGTGGGAGTCAAAAAGCTAAACAAAATCACCTATTTTAGCATAAATGAGTTATTCAGCCCACCCCCCCCCCCCCCCCCCCGGAAAATTTCAAGACAAAAATATTGCGTGCATCCGTATGCTTGTATATGGAAACTACCATATGCTGTTTAAAGATTACCAGTGTTTAATGCTTGCTTCTGCATGCATGAAAAACTTGGAAAATAATGAAGTGAGATGTGTCTGTAGGGAAGCCATGCCTTGTTAGAAGACACTTAAAATAATGTCTTAGAACTGGCTTCAAAAGACATCTATAGTGGTGCCTTATGTAGAGACACATCCTATTTTAGACATGTCCTTATTATGTGTCCTATACCTAAACACGTAACTTTCAAGTGACTTTCATGTGACTTTCAAGTGGACATGTCCTGCTAGTGAAAATGTGAACAAAAAGCATGACTAATGCCCAATGAAAATTTAGCAAATGCAATTTTACCACTGACTCCCTCATTTATGGAATCACTCAAATCCAAAACAAAAAAAAAAGACAGCAGTCACAAGATTTTAGAGTAAAATAACCTCAAGTGACATCGTGAGAATCTTTTTTCCCTGCCGTAATTGGCAAGCAACTTTGCTTTCATTGGATTTGAAGCTTTGTTCAAAGAGATATTCCAAATTTATCTCAAAAGTAGCATTGTTATATAGCTCATTACATAATGAAATTCTGCTGTGGAGGAGAGCTTACGCATCGGTAATCACTTCCTGATAATATCGTCAAGCGATAACATTTTACATCATCATCATAATCATCAAGTGATAACAATTTCCGTGCTGTGTGAATATTCAAAATTCAATGCATGGATTGAGAGTTAGAGA
Organism: Ophioderma brevispina; assembly: GCA_023653785.1. Taxonomy (NCBI): domain Eukaryota; kingdom Metazoa; phylum Echinodermata; class Ophiuroidea; order Amphilepidida; family Ophiodermatidae; genus Ophioderma; species Ophioderma brevispina. The sequence goes on from JAMKCH010088187.1 coordinate 16,706, forward strand.
TAATGAAAATGCATGGAAATTTAGTTGCCTCAACAGAGACTGAGCATATTTGCATTTAACTGAAAAAACATGATTTTTGGAGCAAGAACTTTTCCAAATGAGCAAGAACCAGTGGATGTATTAAACCAATTCAATAATGTTCTGTGATTTTGAAATGACATCTTGATGAGGATGCTATGCAGAGTGTATTGTCAGCACACAAAACCCTTGACCTTCTATGTTAGGAGAGTTCTTTACCCTTAAATCCCAGGCATATTTTGTATAGGTTATAATGCATCAAGTCAATGTTTTTTAAAATGGCTTCTTAAATGAGCTGCAGTCACACGAGGCACCAGCTACGCATTAATGCGGATCATTGTGGTACTTCTATGGCCCGCATGTTGCCTACATGGGCTGCATGTTGCCTACATGGGCTGCATGTTGCCTACACGGGCGTATCATGTTACTGCACAGTGTAGGCAGTGCAGAAAAGGAAAGCGCTTTTAGCGCGGTTTCTACTGCAGCACACAATGCCATGCTTAAATTACGTTTTCGTTACGTGATCTTACGCGTTACATTTGCTTTTAAAGAGACACTGGCACATTTGAAAAATAGTGCGCCCTCAAGATTTTTCAAAATCGATATTTTTGCATGGTTGTAAGGCTTTTATATACAGAAGCCCTCACCCGAAATGATTAAGACCAAATCAGCTTCCTTATGGGTAAACACAACGATTTTATAATTTAGCGTCGCCGGCGACGTTAAATTCAGCAGACGATGAAAATGGCGTTTAACACAAGAACACACACGCCGTATGCATGTTCCCACGCTATGCACACTGTTTGATCGGTCTACAACCTTTGTGGTTTTCATATCAGTGAGTACGAGTCAAAAATATTCATGTAATATACACATTTGTTGATTAAAGTTATGGAAAACTTAAAAGTTGGCCTACAAATTACTTGTCTTTATCCTCATATCAATGTCCCTATCTGTTTTGGGGTATGTTATTTTTATGTGTAAAATATATCTCTGTTCTTCCAATGGCCTAGACTATCATTTGAGAGCAAATTGAAGAAATTTCATATTTTGTGAAAATGTGCCAGTGCCGCTTTAAATGTCGCAACACTTACGCTACAACAGTGTGCAAATGAGCATCATGTAGAGAGTCCAATGCTGGTCCATGCAGATCTGGATTTCAGAAGTACCACATTGATGTGGATGTGGTGCCTCGTGTAGAGAGCCCCAATATTCCCTACAGCACTCACAGTGTTAGGGAATTTTGTACTTGATTATGAAAGGTCTTGTGGTTTTGAAATCGTAATTTACCCCTAAGTACCGATACGTGTATAGTACAAGAACATATGATACATTACAGCGCATTATAGAATTGGTCTAAACACATCCTCTGGGCTAGCACATCCCTTTTACCACAATACACTTTGCTTATTGTTTATAGAATGTAGTTGTTTAACAGTATCAAATTTGTCATGCAGATTCTAAGATGTATGTACTTGATGTGAAGATAAGATTTGTAACAAAATGCGATTAGATAGTTTCCACTGTATGTTAAGTATATAAAGGGCATTGACCATGCTTTTACAACTATAAATCAAGATGTGGGTACTCCCCCATTGACAAATCCAAGGTCAAATCTATTGATGCAGACATGTGAGTAGGGTTTTCAGAATGATTATGAGGAATTGTAGCCATTAGCCAGCCTATTGAATTGCGCGGGCTCGTTTCAGGTGGTTGGATTGATGGAGACTTGGCAGAGAGCCAAGCACGGAGGTATCGTGATGGTGAAGATGGGCATTAAAGCAATCGCGGCATGTATGAAATTGGCCATTCATTGAGTAGTGCAGATTTATTGCCTACCAAAGGACATTAGTATCACCAGGGAATGCTGGAATTAAATTGATTGTCGTGACTTGTGTTAATAGCATGCATCTGTGTTTTTGAGTCGGTTGTGGCGTAACTGAGCTGCGATAAAAACAGTTGTATGGGTTCTCGTCCGCTTCAATAACGTAATGCAAATATACACAAAACACGAATATACAGCACAACCCATATTTACACATGCCATATTGCAATCTGAAATAATTCAGTTTCCACACCATCATGTGAGATGATTCTATACATACATAATCTTCAATGCATGGTGATTGGCTAAAAGTGATCTGGTGAATGTACTATGGAATAGTCACGGATATACTTTCAGTTCTGGAAATCTTTTTTTTAATACTGCCTAAAGTCCTATGCATTTTATTTTCATTGGACAGTATTAAAACACACTTTGAAATGGTCTTTTACAGTTTAGTTAGTGACAAGTTCTACAATTGAAGCAAAATATCACTGATTACATAACACATATTATTTGACCGTTTCCTGTCAATTTAAAAGGGTATGGTCTGATTTAAGTATATAACATTTTCATCTTGATAAAAGAACCTATATTCCAAAACTCCATCTGTAAAGTTTTGTGCCGATATTTCAATCCATTTTGATGTGAGGGCTGAAAACACTGTTTTATAAGCCTCATAGAATGCTGTGTTAAATGAATTATTGATCGACCAAAATAGGATACATTTTCGCTCATAACTTCCAAACTAAAAATCCTTTAGCCCTAAGATTTCACAGGGTGAATGAGAAAAAGAATAGCTTTCTTCAGATACTAACATTTTGACCACTTCCAGTAAAATCTGGGGTTCTGGGGATTAGCGATCTAACCACAGTCCTTTAACCAACATTCCAAAATTGGGTATTCATATCATAAAGAAGCTCAATTATAGCTTTTGAAATGTTTAATCTAACAGTTGGTCTGATTTCTGAAGAAATATTATACCCAAATGAAAGAGCTTAGTGAAATGTTGACTGAGCTAATTAAAATAAAGGATGTACAGTTTTAATTAAAGGTATAAGCAGCGATGATGCGAGAGAATCAAAAAATGATGAAATGCATTTTTTTAGCTTATAAATCAAAGATAACTATGTACAATTCCATATAGCTACTTTAATGTAGGAACAAAACACCAAATAGTGAAAAAATGAAGTATTTGAGGAATTTTTTCATACTCTCTCCCGCAAATAGACATACAGCGATGATGACTCAAAATCTACACTAAACAGCTAATTGTGGTTTACATCAGTATAAAACAAACAAAGATCAATAATATTTGTGTTTGCAGTCAAACTGTACAGGTCATGGTGCACGATATTACGCTTATAAATCTGCGATATTCACACGGAAAGGCTTTTTTGATCTCAAGTCGGAATTTTGATACGCACGTATAGAAATTACAGAATCAGATAAAAAGTACTGCCTTGTCTTTAATACACGGATTTCAAGCCAACCACTTGCAGGTCATAATGGCACATCTATGCCAGTAACAAAAATACCAAAATACAAATTTTGATGATATTTTCAATGTTTCGGATCAGCAAATCGCTGCTTGTCCCTTTAAGATTTACAATGAAACCATGCTAAATTATATCATTAAAAACAAATACAGTCATTCCAAAATCAACTTCAAGGAAAAATCAAGAATTATAGACGTATAAGATCAGGCTGCAGTTGATGAGCAGACTTATTAAGAGAACAGAAAAACTGATGAAAGTAGTATTAACCCTTAAACCACTGAATCTCGCAAAATCCCACAGCACTAAGTGAGAAAAATGCACTAAGTCCTGGATGTATCGATTGTGTCATCAAACAAAATCGCTGGCTGGGCCAGCGACACCGTCATAGCGTGGTATCCCCAAATTTGCGACTTCCCCTCTTCCATCATTCCTTCACTCCCTCCCAGACTTTTCTCTTTCCCCTCTTCCCGGGAGATTGGCTAAAACCAGATGTGCATTAGGGTTAATAATGCCAGTATTCAAGAGATTATTTATAGTTAGCAGTAATTCCTTATGTTTAAAAAGTTTCCAGTATGCATCAGAAAACTAATAAAACATCTTTTACACTAAGGGTTAGCTGGCTTACAACAGGAGATCAAAATATTGAGGAAAATAATAATTAGTAACTCCAAGCCTGAAGAGAAAAATAAGAAAGAGATACACAAGTTTGAGTGATTCCACATTTTTGCTTAGCTGTTTGCCCAGGTATTTGTTTCCCAGACTAAAAATATGGTTGTGGCTGTTTCATGATACACATAAAACAGCCATAAAGAAAAGTAGCAACAGTATAGTTGCTCACTGTCTGTGCAAGTGAATTAATTTGGACTCCGTTTATGAAGCAACACTGGCGCCAGCTTACAGAGGGATCATTTTCTGTGAATGATTCAATTTTCATGATGTTCATCATCAAAAACATTTTATGGGGTATCTCAATTAAGGGAATAGATAGTCATTTTCCAGAGTGGATTTCCCATTTGATTTAAAATCTTAACTCTACTCACTTCAGAAAATATTGTGACTGAAAAGTTAAAGGAAAGAAACAACCTCTATTGAAAAAAAAACGTGATGCCTCAACCCATAGTTTATAGTTCAAATGAACAGATGATTTGCAAAGGGGCCTAAATCCACTTTTCATAATTCTGAGAAAATCACCATTTTTAAAATAGTCACATTGCATTTTATCAATTCATATAAATTTGTTGTCAAAGAAAGATCCCACATGGAGATCCTACATGTAGAAGCCAAAAAACTCTTGATTTTTACAGAATTTTCTATGTAATTCTTATTTTTTGTGTGAAGTGGATTTAGGCCCTTATGGAAATCATTTCTTCTGACCAATTTTTGTCTAACTGCTTTCTCAAAAAACCATGATCTTAAAACAAGATTCACTGCAAAGAGAATCTCATGTGGAAATGAAAATCGAAAACCACATCGAGATTGCTTATCTGTTTGTGTGTTGACACTTACTTGTTTTCCAAGATGGCCACCAATTCTGCGTATATTTTACAAAAACCACTGATTTTATGTTTGAAGTATTTTCAACACCGTATCGCTTTCAAAATTTTCTTTTTGGGGGTTAATTTTGCTAAGAATGATGCTAACAACAATTTTCATGTTAACTACTACATCTACATTGTTTGGTTTCTTCAGATAAAAGATATGATTTGTTATTTTGCCCATCTAATATCATGTCATATTGGATGGGCAGTGCTGGCACAGCACTATGATATAAATATTGTTCTGCCCATCCAATATGACACAATATTAGATTATTCATTTATTTTCATTCTTATTTTTGATTATTTTAACCACTGAAAATATTTCCTATTTCAACTAATTGGTTATTCAAATGGCAAAAATATTCTCCCACTTTCAAAAAATGAACTGTGTAACCTTATACGTGCAAATGTAAACAATTGCACAATGATGCACCATCTATTATCATCTCATATTATATATGCAACAACCAGTGATATTATATGTTTGCATACTAAACCCCCACCCATTAAAAAAACACTGGCATATTTAAAAAATAGTGCACCAAGATTTTTCAAAATTTATATTTTTGAAAGGTTGTAAAGTTTTTATATACATTAGCCCTCACCTGAAATGATTAAGACCAACTCGGTGCCCTTGTGGGTAAACAGAATGATTTTATAATAAAATGACTCCGGCAATATTCAGCAGACAGCAGAAATGGCATTCAACACAAGAAAACATGTGCCGGAGTTGATTCCCATGGCATGCACCCTGTTTGACGAGTCTGTGAACTTTGTGGTTTTGATATCAATGAGTATGAGTCTTTGATATTCATGTCAATAAACTTAAAATTACCTGGATGTCTTAAGCCTCTTATTATTGTCCATATCTGTTTTGGGGTATGTTATTTTTATGTGTAAAATATATCTCTATTCTTCCAGTGGCCTAGACTATCATTTGTGAGCAAGTTGAAGAAATTTTGTATTTTGTGAAAATGTGCCAGTGTCGCTTTATATAAGAATACAAGATATATGGTGTCTATATCTCAAAGTTCAAACCAGGTGAATACTGCTTAAGGACCGCACCTTCCAACTATGACTACTGGATACAGTGAAAACCTTTAGTGTTAGGTTTTTATTTCATTCTTTTGGGTTAACATTCTGAACCTTGAATTTTAAAAGCCCACAAAATATTTTTTGCCCCTCGTTTTTAATGTGTAATTTTTTTTAAACTGTAAATTAAAAAAATATCCAAAGCCATTCAAAACTGTATAAAAATCATGAAAAAAATTAATATTCCTTTAAGCTTGAGATTAAATTCAGGCCCATAAGATTGAATTTTGTAAACTGGGTGAGAAAAATTGGATCAATAATCATAAGAAAAATCATTGGGTCTTTAGGAGCCATAAAAGCATTATGGCTTACATAAGGAATCATATTTGTAATTAATTTTTGGAGGTAGTTCTTATTATATAATATAAAAAATAACTCTTCAGACAAACTGGGTGAGAAAAATTGATCAGTAATTATGAGAAAAACTCATTGGGTCTTTTGGAGCCGTAAAAGCATGGCTTACGTAAGGAATCATACTAAGGAATCATATTTGTAATTATTTTTGGAGGTAATTATTATTATGTAATATTAAAAAATAACCGTTCAGGCACGATGTATACAAAAGATCAGGGCAACTTGACTTTTCCAGCATGTTCTCCACCCCTTAACAAGGCACCTTTATATTTGGTAATGGTTGAATTATAAGCTTATCTAGTAGGTTAGGGAGAAAATGGCTATTGTTATGCACTAATTAAGATGTTAGGGCGAAATTTCCCCGTAACATTTTCCCCCTAACCTACAGTATTGCAGTTTATTCCATTTTTGATAACAAAGGATATGAATATTATTATTAATTTATGCAAATTAAGGGTAATCCTCTAGAATAACAAAGGATATGAATATTAATTTAAATAATAAGAGCTCATTATAGCCTAATGAATAATTCAATTTTCCCCTTAAGTATCATTTTAAAGTATTTTAGAGGATCTCTAAAAGTTTTGTTTTTCTGGTGCTATAACTACAGTAGAACAATAGCAGTAATTAAGCAAATCCTATACATCACAGCTGTGTAATAAAACTGAACTCCTTGGTTACCACAAGTAAACAAAAAACATGGCACACACATATGGTGGTTATTTGCAGTTGTTATTCCACGATTCCATAGCAACGGAATGTGCAATTAATTTTAAATGGTATTTTTAATCACACCGATCGCTGTGTGCTTTTTATTCATAATTCTATTACCTCTTCTGCCCATTTTTGAAAATGCAGCATTCTGAGTGGTCAGTTTACTGCCCATTATTCTGCAATAATGGGTCGCCAATGTATTTTCTTATTAAATGAAGCTGTTTTAGGTAATAGAATAGAAATAAAGGGTTTGCAGTGTCGTTTATGGGCTCATAATGTATCCTCGGCAAGAAAAACTTTCAAATAATAAGCTCGGCTGCGCCTCGCCCATTATTGTCCCCACCGAACGAGTTCGGAACGGGGACTATAAAATGAGCAGCGTCCGTCCGTCCATTCGTCCGTCCGTCTGTGATAAAAATGTTAACCCATGTTGTACATGATTTATCTGGCGTTCCATAAGGGCGACAATGATGCAACTTGGTGGAAAGAAGCGGGTTAATAAGTTCTTGACCTGATTAGATTTTGGGCATAAAATATGCTAATTAAGTATCTAATTTGCATAATTTATGAAAAATTCTCCTGCAAGGCCTTTGTACAAGTTTTCTGGGGTTCTGTAAGGTGTATAATGATGTAACTTGGTAGAAGGAAGCGGGCTGAAGAGTTCTCAACCTTATTAGATTTTGGGCATATTTCGGGCAAATTGAGTATGCAAATGAGCTAATTAATATGCAAAAATCAGCGTAATTCCTGCGCTGCATGAAAGATTATCATGGGGCACATCTTTTTTGCAATATGAAAGTATGTGATATATGCGGCGTAGGTATGCAAATGAGCTAATTAAATATGCATAATTGCTGTAACTCTGAAACAGTATGTCGGATATGCAAAATTCCTTCGCGACATGAGACTACTATGCCATAGGGGATTTGCAATATGTGAAAGTATGTGATATATGCGGCGTATGTATGCAAATGAGCTAATTAAATATGCATAATTGCTGTAGCTCTGAAATGGTACGTCGGACATGCAAAATTCCTTCGCTACATGAGACTACTATGCCAT
>JAMKCH010088189.1:0-10991 GCA_023653785.1 Ophioderma brevispina
TGAAGACGGGTGCAGGCTTGCGCTCTTTTGCATTACAATAATCGACTTCTAATCATTCTTGTCCGTCGGATGCTTGCAAAGGCAGCGGTTATTCTATTGCGGAGTTCTGGCAAGTTTGCTGATGGTTCCTGTAAATACACTTCACTCTTTAATGTTTCTCAGTAGGGCAAAGTCCAGCGGAGTCAAATCGGGAGATCTTCGCAGCAGAATAACCGCTGCCTTGGCAAGCATCCGACGGACAAGAATGATTAGAAGTCGATTACTGAAATGGAAAAGAGAACTCAAGCCTGCATCCGTCTTAGGGGCTGCCAACTTCCCCAAGGGGGGGGGGGGGCAGCACAGTAAAGAAGAATGAGGCAAAATATTGGAATTTCTAATAATTGAAACTAAACTTTTTCAATATAGAAGTGACCTTTGTCGCAAAAACAAAAGAAACCATAAACAAAAGAATGAGCTTGGAGAATGTGTATTGTCTAAAGACTACAGAAACAGTAACAATCCGTGGATAAAATGAAAAAGTGGTCCATATTTTCAATCGGCCATAACTTGGTCTGTATGTGACCTTTTGGAAAGATTTTTTCGGTGTCGGAAACCTAATGAAATCCACTTTCCAGATGTGTATTAACTTGTATGGTATACTCCTTTCTTTTCGTAAAATAGAGTGCGCTTTGAGGGTTTCCCTTTTTTTGAGACACCCGGTATTACTAAGATCTTTTGAACAAAGGTTTAAGAGGTCCCTGGGACCGAGACTGTCATAGTAAATGCACGTAGCAGTTCCCCAAATTACCGTTTGGAAATCCTCAATGCCCAAATCGAGCAGAACGTGTCCTACCCCCCAGCACTTTATCATGCAGGTCAATTGAGGGCGCGATAACTACTACCCGTTAATTTTCACCTCACCATACGGGCGGGCATACCTGGACAACTTACTTTTACATTGGGGTCGAGATTGATAACGTGGGTTTCTATGGCGAGTTCCGTCCAAAACTTGGCGGACCCTAATATAAGTATGATGTCATCGTTTGAACCAAATTGACCAATGGCTAATAAGGATTTGCGGGGCTTGTATCTGGGGCGGGTTATCTCTGTGATCGATATTCATGAGCCTCGTGTCCCGTGTTGGCTATGCACACACACCTTAAGTGCCAAGCATTTTGAACAGTTGTTGAAAAAGAAATCCCAACATAATTTTTATTGAGAGGCAAATTAATTTGATCGGTATTCAATCTTAATAAGTACATATTCATTGTTATTTGTGCGAGATTAGAACTTTATATGACTTGTATTAAGCGAGCAATCGTGAATTAATCACAGCAAGTGTGAATCAATGCCGTAAACGGGCCGCTGCGCGTAATATCAGGCATGGAATCATATTTCATTGATGACGCATTGCTTTGTTTTTGATGATATCATGTTTGGGGCTGAATCGCTTCTCGCTGATTGGTGTAGGGGGGATGAGCTTACTTGTCAAAAACCTGACATGTTACGGCATCCTGTAAATTTTTCCGGGATCAATTTGAACAATTATAAGCAGATTTACGTAAGTTTTTTTTAACCTCACTCCCCTCAAAAACACAACGCAATGTGCTCGCCACGGCAGCTTACGCGTGTACCCTCTGTCTGTCATGATTCACGCCCGTCGTTTGCTCTGCACAACAGATATACACCGTGCGTAACTATCCCACGTATCTTGCGGCATGGTACCCATACTACTACTACTCTATCTGCTCGAAAAAAAAAAAGCGGAAAACAGTCACAAACTTCACAGATTCAGTCACAAACTCCACAGATTTAGTGCACTGATTCCATGCGAAAATCCCCAAAATTCCAATCATGTTATTTTGCATGCAAATTAGCTACATTTGAAGTCGATAGATCGATTTTCAAGAATGAAGGACTCATGTTTCCGATAGGTAAAGGTAGAGAAACTTGCACGTACTTTAAAATAAAAATCACAAGAAAAGTAGATGAATTTCGTGTAAAATATTACCAACTGAATGTTTTTATATCGAAGTGAACGTGCATTCATCAAAGATCTGAATTATTTTCAATTAAAAAAAACACAATATTTTCATCCGATTCTATGCATCCCTTCAACAATTTTGACGAGTCCTATTCATTTGTATATCTGATGATTGACAGATCTTACTATTCGAATCCACAGAATGCAGATTACCTGACCGCAGCTGAAAGTACATAGTCGATTTTTTTTTTTCTCGAGGGGAGTGGTCACTGAACTTTCGCGATCACAAACCTTAGCAGGATCATAAAGGGAGCCATCAATTGAATGATTAATATTTCGTATAAAAAACGTATCTTTTTGTGGTATAATGCCATTGTCATAAGGGATCTAGGCTTAATTAAGCTTAGTTACGGCGTGAATTGCGTCACGATATTAGAAATAGAAGAAAATGACAATAATAATATTAGATAATGATGATAATACTGGGTTGAATAAGATGGGACAGCACACAAACATAAATTTAAAAAAAATGCAAAAATCGACTATGGCATAGTCTAGTATCATGTTAGATATGTGGAATCATCGGAAAGTCCGTTTCATTTTCTTTAATTTGCTGCAAAGATAATTCTAAACGGTTAAGTGTTGGTCAAGCTACACTCTTTTGAATCAATTTGTCAGCCTTTCCCCCATCCACGGATTCCCATTTTAATGTACGGTGGCCAACTAAGCAAATGACTCCCCAAAGTGATGATAAGGGTATGTCTATGTTCATGTCAAAAAATAGGTGTAAAAGGTGTAAAAGCCAGTGATATTGGTAACTTTTATTTGTAACAAATATGGTGAGATATCGCATCCAGGGAGATGGGAAAAGTTAAGAGTAATGTTTAGCAACAATCGATCGTTGTATATTATATTGGCGAGTTGGGAATGTTTGTACTTTAAAGTGGGGGTAGTCATAAAGAGAGGTCAAATATGTGAGTTGCTCATTATTGGCAGAGTTAGATATAGCAAAGTTTGGTATGTGGCGTTTTATGTTGATGTATTGGGGTGGTTTGAAAACCCTACAAAATATATGGTATGGTGAGTTGTCACCTTCACAGTACAGAAAGAATTTTGATGTAACATACTATGTTATTATTGAAAAGTAATGTCGGGATGAAGCAAGAATTTTCTGATACTCTGTGGTAACTCGCCATATTTAAACTCTCGGAATAACCTGCCCTAATTCAAAATTTAAACATTAACACCAGTCATAACACACCACATCACACTTTTTCTTAACGTAACACTTCTAATACTCTGAAGGTAACAACTCACCATATTTTAGCTCTCGAAATAATTCCCTCAACGTCAAGTACAAACATTTCCACTAATCACTACAACATGTTACATCACAGCGTTTGCTAAATACATTCTTCAAAGGCGTTGCTTTTGAAGTAACTCGCCACAATTAAGCTCTCCAAAAGACCTCCCTACTCTTAAGTACAAACATTCACAACATGACTTTCCGTCGATTGATTTTTATTTCCCTCTGTTAATATTTTCTAAAATATGTTCTTATTACATACATCATGTTTCAGAATCCAACATTGTCCAAATAAATTCGTGATTCTAAAAAAAATTCATGATTCTAAAAAAGATGTCCTGTTCATTTGTATGTATAGTCTGGTAGCTAGCTGAAGCTATAATGTCAAATGGCGGCGCCCATGGCCAAGGGACGATTTTTTTATTAGCATTAATAAATTCGATCCATCTCACTGGATAATACCACATATGTAACATATATGCTACTTAAAAATAAAAATGTAGGACACAATCATTGTCATTTTTTGACTCACCCTGTACAATAAATAAATACAAAAATAAAATAAAATGGACCAAACGTCCGATTTTTAAAAGTAAATAACAAATAACAAACAAAAACAAAAAAATTTCACAGAACATTTCTCTGATCATCTATACTCTCGAGTATTTAGATAACTGTGTTTAAGTTGCGCACGCTCTAAACGTACGCGCTTCCCGCGATAATCACAACCATAGGAACAAAGGTAAAACAAAGCACTGGCGAGAATACATGGGAGCGTCACTACCTACATTACTGTCAACTCAGAGGGTTTTTCGAATCAATCCCATGATGCATTGCAATGTGCCTATACTGAACTGTACTAAACACATGTCAGTACTTAGGGATACAAAGTGTTCTAAAAGTTTAAGAACCACAAGACATTTCATGATTATTCAAAACATTCCCTAAGTACTAATGCTTTGTGAGCTAAAATGAGCATAAAAGTCAGGATTTTTATGTGTTAAGAATAGGATTTTTGCTGGGCATTTGTGTGTCTCCTTGATGGGTAGCTGCCTGAGTTGGAAATGCAGAGCTTCAGTGTCACTATGATCGTAAGAACCTCATGCAAGCTTGTGCTGAGAATTCTAGCAGTACTAGTATTATTTATAGTGATGCTCTCACCTCAGCTCACTACACTAGTCGCCTACTCTGACCTGGCTCAATGTATTTCAGATTCGTATTTCAACCGGAAGTACACCATTCTCACTTGACCTTTGACATCCCCGACTGTAATACTTCGAAAGGGCTCTTTGGCATAATTATTATGTAAAACCTTAAATCAAAAGTTGTACAACTATAACAAAGGAAAAAAGACTGGATATGTTATACGTCTACGGTCTGGGCTTATATCATGCACGCAGGCGCTATAAAATTTATGCAGATATTTGGAAGCTGTGTCTTTGTATTCTATAATTTTCCTCTGCTAATTTCAACAAAACTTGTTCAATGTCAATGTCATAGAATGATGTGCTCTTTATCCTATTAAGAGCTCTTCACATTATGGACTGTATCATCATATGATTTCTTAATTGCTGTCATACTGAATTGTGCATTGTTCCTAGAAACGTAACCCTTCATGTTGACCCATATCAGCTCTTCAGGGTTCAAGTCACAGTGGTAGGGAGGCAAACGTACAATTTCATGGTCGTATTTTTAGTCAGAATGTCAATTTCACATGTTTGTGCTCGTGGTTTATTTTTGCCTGATTAAATTGTAGAGCTCTTTTTTCCGACTTACGAGTAACACTATATTTTATATATGAGGCCTTAACATCTGAACAAGAAACGTCTTGGGTGCAAAGTTGTATTTTATTTGTGCTTTAGAAACATATTTAATCGTAGTCGTTCACAGCTATAGCTTAGTCCGAGTACTTACTGTAAAAAATACCATACTAAGTGCAAATAAAGAAATGCGTCGTGGAGAGAAATTCACATTTTTAACACTATACAGGATTAAAATTTAATCTGGAAATAAATGTCTTAGTAAGATTTTAACCCAGCACACCCTCCACAATGCCAAACCTTCTACCTCTCTGAAAGGGAAGATAATTTCACGGTCGCTTGTTTCATTTTAACAGCTTGCTGATGAACAAAATTTTAAAAATCTGTCAATAGATAGTTGATGCAATCGAGCGAGAGCACTTCAATTAAGTGAAACTAATTGCGGGGAAGCAGTTGCGTCCTTCGCCTGATTGGATCTGCCATTTTCGTGCAATATGGATTTACCATTTTCCAGGGAGTTGCTTTAGCTGCTTTGAGTACATGTTAACACTTGCGGAGTGATTTAACTCTAAATTACTTTTACCCAAAATTTTATACGATTGCCTCATTATCAATTGCGAATAGTTTGGTGGAAAAAATAAAATCGGCCATGTCCTTTTTATGCTAATTAGCATAGGGGGGTAGGACATGCCAACCTAACAGCAACAGCAAATTCAAAATGGCATCAACTTCCGGGTGCTAGTCTGTTTCAAAGACTTAACGGTAGGAGGGCTCTATTACGCATATCGAACGGTTACACACAGACTTGACTAAAGACTAGGCCTGGTCACGAATATTTAAATCTAAATGACCGTTATTGGAAATTACACTATTTTGCAGTGGTGTTAATCCACTAACCCCGACGGATTTTGAAGTCAATAATTTTTCCTTAATTTATCATGATATTACTAAGATCTTTTGAACAAAGGTTTAAAAGATGATTTTTTTAATGTCACTGGGACCGAGGCTGCCATAGTAATTGCACGTAGCAGTTCCCCAAATTACCGTTTGGAAATCCCCAATGCCCAAATCGAGCAGATCGTGTCCTACCCCCCCTGAATTAGCATAAATAACCATGTTGGTGGCGCTATTCAAAACTTGCTTTGCTCCTTAAATCATACTTGGTAAAATTATTTCAGCAATGTAGTGTATTTATGTTCTCCTACTATGAGCCAAATTTTATGGAAATTTCCTTTATGAAAGTGTTTTTTCTATTTTTCCTTGGGCGAAACACATACACAAAAAAGTTTTTGGACTGTTATGTGGTCGTGTTGATATACCCCATCAATGGTCAGAGTTTGGGTAAAAAATCCAATGGCAAAGTGGTTTTCTCAGAGTGCACAAGACCATATACACTTGGTGTGGAATTTGTCTATGACTTAGTCGTAGTTTTATATCTTCTTGAAACATATTTTTTCACCAATAAATTAATGTTTTATCATTATCAATAATAATGTAAATGCAGTCATTTGACCCAGTAAAAGTCGTTCTGCAAGAAATTTGGGCAAGTAACTGTTTATTGCAATCAATATTGTATTTGCCATTCTGTTCTTCATTGCCAGTCTTGTGGTTAACCAGCTCCTCATTTTTGTAAAATGGGTTCTGCGGGTTACTTGATTGTTGGGGTCATATCTTAAAAACTATTGACTCTGCCTTTATGAACTTTTCAGGAATATTAGCTAACAGTCTCTATTACCTTACAACAAAGAATAAGTAGTCACGTGCTTTTGTTCAAAACTTATGGCGCCTGCCACAGAGTGTTTTTTTGGGGGGACACACGGTATAAGATATTAGTTTTAACTTACAAATGTACCCATTCATTTATCTTCAGGAACTCATTCAGGAATACAAACCATCTCGTACTTTTCGGTCATCTTCACAAATGAACTTTATATTTACTTCCGGTGCAACTCTTATTATGGTCATCGCTGATTTTACAAAGCTTCATCCGAACTGTGGAACTTACTTCATATACACACTAATATGGTCAGACTGTTGGTCAATTTAAAGGCTGACTCAGAGATTTCCCGATGAGGACCCACTCAATTTTCCAACAAATCGTGTTTTTTGCATATACATAATGTGTGTCCATATACTTATCACTGTGTGAAATAACTAAGCTCAAATCGAAGTCCTTCATATTGAAAATCACAACTTTGTTATAAAATTCCAGGTCCGGAATTTTGGTTATACACGGTATCCTATGGCACTGTTATACTGTGCATAAATGTTTACTGCATGAGAACGAAAAATCTGATTCATCTCTAACTTTGGAAGTAAGCATTTTAGGTGACTATCTTTAGTTTTAGATGATTATTTTGAAATACTACACAAAAAATATATTTCGAAATCTATGAGTCAGCCTTTAAGTAGTGTGTGAAGACACACCTTTTAAACTTGCTTTTGCTGATTAATTTACATGTTTCAGGTATATTTTGTACTTTGTAATTTACGTATTTCTTGCTATCTGTACTGTTTGTGTTTGTTTGTAACGCGCTTTGAGACCTCGGTGTAAGGGGCTTTATCAGCACTTGTTTTATTATTATTATTATTGTTATGTTTCAAAATCAGTGGTCAAAGAGTGCACATATTCAACACAAACATACTAGTGCGTTTACCTACGCTTTAGCAAATGAGTAAAAAGTAGACGCATTCTAAGTTTTCGAGAGAAACAAAATGATAAAAAATGTACCCTTGAAAACGTATGTTAGAAAGTGATACGGTGATGCTTTTTGTACGGATCAACTACCACAATGTAAATTGAACATTTTCAACCTTGAAAATGCATCAAATTTATTTTGCAAGCCGTCGATTCTTTGATCACAAAAAGAGTACTTATTTATAGTATATCTTCACCAATTTGTTTCTACTCTTGTCATCTTGCGTATTTTCTTCATAAACATTAATCCATGTAGTCTTTGTGTTCAGTAATTAGTATTAGAAAGACTCATCCAATTTGTTTAAAGCCGATACTCTTTTGATCACACAATGTGAGTACTTGTTTCTAGTAATTTTTTCACCAATTTTTCTTCTAACTCTCCACATAATTTAGTCATACTGTATGGTTTCTTCACTAAATACCAATCTTTGTAGTCACGTGTTTAAGTAATAAACTAGTATTATTATTAGTATGGCATAGCCACTTATAACATACTAGTGAGAAAATGCCACATCGGCAAATCATTAAAGTTCGCTAACGAACGGAATCAAATGTTATACTACTGAAAGATGTCTAGTGTTAGTTTGGTATATGGTATTACCATAGGCTAGCGGGCAGATCTCATAGACTTTACAAAGGTGACGCACCCCTAACAAGTACATAATTTTGATAAAATAAATTGTCTAAAATTATCAAAATCAGTTCTACGCCTGTTCTCACTTCCAGTATGTGCACATTTTCTTGAAAATGAATTAAATGCCATCTCCTTTTTTCGTCTCTGATTATCAGTGACCAAGGGATGTTCCATTGACTCCAGCAAATAATGGTGCTATTGATAAGTAAATCCACCCGTTATGAATAGGACAACGGACTTCAGAGTCTCTGTAAAGCCATTGTTATTGTTAAAGCTTTTGAATTGTTTTCACCGCCCGATTTAGATTGAGCTACAGCCTCGTTCACGAAGAAAATAAAACTCAAACTTCTGCTTGGAGTTCAATAACTCTGATCGTATATTTGATCATTTATTCAAAAAGGAAACGAAGATGAGCAAAAATCATGAAAGAAATTTTGATTGGCAAGCTATACCTAACATCTTGGTCCAGAACCAAAACCCATTATTTGATATTAATATAGGACCTCTTTTCTATTCAATTAAAAGTTTGTTCGGCACCGGTTCACCTGCATTTCATATAGGTGAATAATTTTCGATTTCTGCTATGAACGCAAGGAATTGCATCGAAATGGGGTTACGAGGTAAGTTACGCGTTTGGTTGTGCACAAATATGTTAGGTCACTAGTTTGCGAAACATTTTTTTTTCATGAGCTTTGTTCACCTTCGTTTCCCTTTCGAATAAAGGATGAAATATAGGGTCAAAATCAAATTGAACACACTGTAGAACCTCTAACTTTATTTATTCGTGAAAGAGGACAGGTAATTTGTGTTCCACGTCATGAAAATAGCTCAATCTAAATCGGGGTGATGGTATAACACCTATCTTTTCAGTTGCATGGATATAACAATGGCTCTGCAGTTTCAGATGAAAAAAGGAATCTGTGGAGTGTTTGGTCTTCTACATACCGAGCGGATTTACTTATCAAGAGCCCCCCATTATTTGCTGGAGTCAATGAATCATGGTGTACATCCGGTAGTCACTGATATTCAGGGCATAAATTGAGATGATATTTAATTCATTTTCTCGAGAATGTGCACATACTTGACGTGAGAACACACATAGAACTGATTTCTATCATTTTAGGAAAATTATTTTGGAAGAAATATGTACTTCCCAGGGGTGCGCCACCTTGGTCCTTATCTCAGCATCTTTTTCCCGTTGGCCTTATGGCCTACCAGAGAAGATCTAAGGAACAGGAGATCTATCGGCCGTAAATACTTGAGATAAGCCTATTGACCTCCATTCACAGCCTTTTATCCCAAGTATTTGAAGAGTTGCCTTTGAAGGGATGTGTGCGACCGCTCCAATTGATTGATTTACAATGCTTTAACTGAGAATATTCAACCATTAGACTATGGGGCGTAGACCAAACAACCAACTATATAACAAATTCGTTAGCTCCATTGCTTGCTGAAGTCTAATGTATTATATAATTGGTCACTGATATTGGGGAAAACACATTGAAGTGACATTTTATTCATTTTCAAGAAAATGTGCCAGTTTTATTTGAGCGGTTATATGGTTTTAATAATTAATTATTAATTTACACTTGGTTTCCCCCTAGCCCCTCGATGGGGACAACAAAACAACAGCATAGAAGGACATGTCCCATAGTCTACATGACAAGCAGTGTTTTCATAAAGAATTTGTTGATATAAAATATTTATTTATGTATCTGCTTCAAATAGCATGTACAATTGCATATTTCTGAAAACAGGAAGGAAAAAATAAAGAATCTGATGAACGTTCTTCAGAAATCGACGTATTTTTTTTTGAGTGGAGAATTTCTAACATATTTTTTAGAAGAAGTTTTGCAAATCAGTAAAATAATCAATGATTGTTGTCAATAGTTATTATCTTTCTTTTTGCACGTTCCTGTCATTTCCTGTACATCTAACAAAACTATTTTGATAGTTGAACATTCTAGCCATCATAATTCTTAGATGCCAGGAGTGGCAGAAAGCCGCAAAAATTGATATTTGCAAAGTGACCTTTCCCTAAAAATCGGTCAACCGTTAATAGTTTATCTGCTCCCATCCAGGTTTCTACCTATTGTGTTAAGTGGAGTTAAGCCGCATTAGAAAACTTCACTGTGAATAGGCGGTAACACACATATCTTTTTTGAAGTGAGGAAGATACACCTCCCTTTCCTAACACCTTCCCTGGTATTACTAAAACAGCTAAGAGTTAAACGCCTTTTGTTCAAACTCTTATACAAGGTGTCCCGAAAAGCACCTAAAAACAACTTAAAGAGACATGAGGAGATTTACAGAAAGAAGCGCCCCCAATTTTTTTCGAACCCGGGTTTTTTGCAAATTTGGAATGCTTTCCAATGTATTAGACCACATCTGAAGTGAATAAGCCTAATACGCCGTCTTTATGTAATAAGATGATTTAGTACTTTCTGTCGTACACGACAGAAACTCAAAGTACGGTGTTCTATGGGGACAATTACGATAGTCAGTCAAGGTTTGCGGTTTTCTTTCGTGCTTGTTTGTCCAATAAACCTTCGAAACGTTCTCGGTAGGTGGTCTACATCCGATCAAGTGCAATTTGAGAGAAATTTGTATCCTCAAAAAATCTCCTCCTG
>JAMKCH010088189.1:12294-23763 GCA_023653785.1 Ophioderma brevispina
AGGGCTCTTGCTTTTAAAATTCACGCTCAATCAGGCGTGATAAGGCTATTGAATGCTGTAACTGTATGGGCATATTCTTCGCACCTCTAACATGTGTGTGTTTGTAAACATTGATGTCATTTCATATATAGGCCTACTTGCCTGACCTTTCTATTGTTGAAATTAGACACACAAGTAGATAAAGTTAGACACGCAATTAGCTAAATTAGACACACTTGTAGCTAAATTAGATACACGAGTCATGACGGAATAAAGCAATACACATGCATGTACATATGAAATAGAGTCACACAAGTACACCACTTAGCACATACAGACAGATGGTGTGTTAAAGGCCGACTCAGAGATTTCCTGAGGAGGGCGCCCTCAATTTCCAAAAAAATCGTGTTTTTTGCATGTACATAATGCTTGTCCATATACTAATCACTGTGTGAAATTGCTAAGCTTAAATCGAATTCCTTCATATAGAAAATCACAACTTTGTTATAAAATTCCGGATCCGGAATTTTTGTTATACACAGTATCCTATGGGACGTAATACTACACATAAATGTTTACTGCATCAAAACGAAAAATCCGATTCATCTCAAATTTTGGAATTGTGCATTTTAGGTTACTATCTTTAGTTTTAGTTGACTATTTTTCATTATTATAATATTTCGAAATCTCTGAGTCAGACTTTAACGGAAATCTAAACGCTCCATACTAGCTGGCGACCCACCAAAATGATCTCATGAGGAAAGTATTAGTCTAAGTTGAGTAAACTTTTCGCAAATCTGAGTATATTTAACCCATTCGTGCGCAAGGTTTACGCAACTTTGACAAGGGATATGAAGCTTTGCGTGTTAAATCCGCATTAGGTAAACTTAAATTTCTGTCATTCTTTTCACGTTTACAATCTTTTCGGATATCCGTGATTTGAAGCTATTTGAGTTAGCATTGACTTTTTTTCTCGATCACATTTATGCTATTGCTTTTTTCTATTGTTGAACATGCATGCTTTCTTATACTTAATTTCGTGGCTAGTTGGCAGGGTCATTCATTTTGCGCGGATTACTTTTTACCATTTAATTTTTACTCTTTCATAGATTACTTATACTATCTACATGAAATGCTTGCTCGTGCATGCTTTCAATCATATACTTTTTCATACCTAGTTGCCATGTTCATTTATTTTGATTACTCTTCGCATAGATTACTTGCTTATGTCGCATATGCGATCTTCCCAGTATGCTTTGTCGCAGTTTTGTCATTTTATTCGATTTCATTTTACGCTTTGTTGCTTTAAGGGGCAATAAATATCACAATGGAAAGGACTTGTGTCATGTCTTCCAAGATATCGATGTAGGATCTATAAAAATAAAAACTGAAAGAAAATGAAAGTAAATTATTAAAGGCATTCTAAACAAAATGGCGGATTTTTGGATAAAGGTGATAATAATGAAGACAAACATCAAAGCAGTCCCCATTTCGACATTGTTTGTACACAAGTATTCCTTTATTTTCCAAGGAGTAGGTATCAGTACCTCAGATCACCTGTTCATACAAATGCTTACAGTTTTCGTGTCTCTTTGATACCATCCAGCTTATATTTCCACCAATTATGAAATCTACTGGATGAGTCAACAACGTGTTTTAAACAAGTTAGTTATTTAGTTGTTCTTTTTTGTAATTAGATATTTCGAATCCGCTTATACCTGTAATTTGCACTTCTTTATGTTTTTGTGCCATGGGTCATATATTAGATCTTATCATTGCCCGTCTTGAGGACACACTTGTTCAAATTACTCTAATCATCATATTGAGTCCTGCATTTTACAATGTCCAAAGCCATTGCATATGACAATAACTACTACCTCTGTGGAATATGACACAACCATAACCGATTGCAATTTGGACACTGACATCGGTTAGCAGATTTTCCTGATTCTGAAGACTCTGGGGTTCCACAGTAGTCAATTCTTGGTCCATCGCTTTTGCTCCCATAAGTCATGATCTCACTGCCTTCCAAAAGCTCCCCAAAGTATTTTTTTTAAGGAAATAACCAAACAAACCACCTGGTTAAATGTTAACAATTTTCGCATTTGGCAATACGGTGAGCCGCCAGCGGTTACCTTTACCAGTTAAATTTTGACCGCAAGGGTCGACATCGCAGTCTAACATCCATTGGATTAACATATAGGTTGTGCGATTATTATGTTGAAGACAACTATAACGAAAGAGGTCGAAAAAAATTAAAGGGGTTACATATTGTAAATAGCCGTTTTAGTGTGCTTTTGCACGCACCCGACCATTGTATTGACAAACTAAATACTTGTATTATGCGGGCTCTGGATGTCGACTTTTTCCCCATGATGCATCGGGAAAACATCGCCTCTCCGAGGCAACCGTTGGCGGCGCACCGTATTGCGAAATGCAAAAATTGGGTAGACGTTTCATATAGAAGTCCTATTGATGCAAATGAGGTATTGCCATTCATTCCGTCAAGCACTACGGCACAAGGTCATACAGCGCATGACGGAATCAATTGTAAAACCTCATTTGCATCAATGGGACTTCTATATGAAACGTCTACCAAAATTGACAATCAACCCATTCCACATATCAAAATACTCGTCATCCCATGTGCCAATTCACATCAACAACATCAATATACCGTTTCCAGTGTTGTCAGAACTATAGGGAAATCAACACATTCTCCAAATATTTATAACCTTCAGATGCTTCTGCACCTTGACTGATCTTTTAGGTATGGTCCATGTGTGGCGTTGATAAGTGAAACGAAGAAGAATATCGAATACTTTCAGACATCAACAAAACTACTTCTGTTTTCATGGTAAAGCCGAAGCTTTAATATTGATCAAGTTAGTAAGCGTTAAATGCCAGCATTGATTAATTAGATTGAAAACACAAAAGCACGGGTCAGTGATGGACATCGGGACTTGATTGCACGGAGCTATCGCATTTAGAATTCGGCGTGCCAGCAAAAACGATTGTAACTGATTATTTGCAGCTATTTTTTTAGTATTTAAGGTAGATACAACTTCATTTATTTGGCTAAAAAACATTTTTAATCACAAGAAAAAGGCACATCTTTTCTTTAACTCAGTTTTGTTTTTATGGGAATGCGACACTAGGTTCTATTTTTACGGCAATTTGAATGGAATAAAATGATGCCGAATTTTGCCAAAAGTTTACATTTTCCTATTCTTTTACATATGCTGCATTTCGTTTGTATTTTATTGTTTTTTTCGAAATGTTTTCAAACATATTTTACTTAAATTGTTATTAAAGCAATATAATGTTATTTCTTTGTAGTTTTTAGTCATTTTCAGTAAAAAAATATGTGCAACATTTCAGTACATATATTTCTTGAAAAATGACTTTTTAAAACATTTGAACATGCTAAAATGTAAATTTCGAATTTTACGCGATAGTGTAATTTTGATGCACAATACCTCCCGTTTTCTAACTTCAATTGAAAAGATATTTGGCAGAATTATTCTATGGACACTTCTGCATGTATTGATACTTTTTTTATACAATACCCTTGTTCTCTATAAAAAAAAATCAGCATTATGCATATTAATGAGGCGAAAATTATCAGTGATTTGCATATTTTTGAATATTACCCAAATGCTATTTACAATTTAAAACAAAATCAGAACGACAATACATTGGGAATGAGCTGACAAGTTTAAAAACCATGTAAGAAGTTGATAGTGGTATAGTTTGATGAGGAGGATGCATCAAAATTTGGCCAATATGGCCACCGATGAGGGCCATATTGGATCACTAATTTGCGTAATTTATGCAAAATTTATCATTTTGCGTTTAATTCATTCTATATTTTCATATCATACCTGAAAATCAAAGAAAGTGTTAAAATGAGAAAAAAAAAGTGTTAATTGGGATACTTCTACCTTAATTATTACAATTGAATCAATATTATTGTTGCATTATCTAGGTCACAATATTAATGTACCAGTCTAAACGTATCCGTAAGAGGTTATGCACGTTGTTTGGGGTCCGTGTGTTGGTAAGCACACACGCCTGCTCGCTCGCGTTTGTAAATCGACTACAGCGATAAACGTATGATAAAGGTGGGTAAAAATAAATTTCTAATGAATTGTTTCCCTAGTATTTGTAGTGCGAGCTTGTCGTTAGTTACTAACGAATCATCTTCAAATCTAATAATATCGAAAATATACAGAAGTACAGAAAAAACATCACGCTTGATTATCTTCTAGGAAAATTTGTAATATTAAGACACACCTATGTACTTCCCACAATAGATTTACAAATGAAGTCAGCTTATACTAAAACTTTGTTGTTCTGACGCAAACTCATGAATAAATTCAACCGAATGACACTTTGAAAAAGTATTATACTTATTTCCTCAGATTGGGGGATGGAGAAAAACATTAACATAAACTCAACTCGTGCCGTAACCGGATTTTTGAATGTTCATTTCTCCTTATTAATACGATATTTCAAGTGCGAGAGTTTGTTCTCTCATTTGACTTCACATAAAGTACAGTCAACAAAGCTCGGTTGTAAAGGAGAAATCATTTCACTGAAGCTCGTCAATGTTTAGGAGTTGGTGCAACGAAACTGTCTTTTTCACAAATCTTTATATACAGTGCGTATCAATAAAAACGGAACAAATCTTCTCCCCAATTTTTGTGGTAATTGTGTAAAATTACATCGAAATAATTAATGCCATCTTAAAGCCACATATCTCCTCTTTCCATTGATTTTGTTATTAAGGAAATTTGTTAATGTGCGGTCATGCATGGGTAACCGAGTAATCATTGTTTTCGCACAATGGTACAAAGTGAGCTTGGAACCAAGTTTCAAGTAATGCTAACACAAATCCTATTCAATTTTCCCTCTCTTCTCACTTCAGTCATGCAAGTGAATGGGATTTGTATTGAAACTTGGTCCCAAGCTGTCCAATTGTGCAAAAACAATGATTACTCGGTTATCCATGACCGCACATGAATAAATTACCTATCATTGGAAAGAGGGGATTTGTGGCTTTAAGATGGCACTAGTTAATTTTGTAATAATTTTACAGAATTACCACAAAAATTGGGAAGAATTTTTTTAAACATTTTTATTGATACGCACTGTAAAAGCATGGAATTATGTCGGTCGGAATGACTATTTTCTATAAGTCATTTATTGTGTTTTAGCATTGTTCAATGTTAAATGTGCGCTAAGCGCTACGGTAATCTTCTTTTTGAAAGAAGCGGCACTTTATTGGAAGAAGAAGACATCCAGCTAGTGGGGAACTGTAGTGCACAGATCTCATGTGAGTGTTCAAATCTGGATAAAACTGTGAATTTTGGTACACAAGAACTTTATGCATTGATAATAAAAAAATGATGGAAGCATTTTCCATACCCCTTTCATGTACCCAGATTGGATTTCAAGGTTACACAGGGGTAAAAAAATTAAAATGTTCAAATCGTCTTGAAAAGCATACCGTAATGTTTGTCTGGTTACAAAGATTCCAAAAAGCTATATTACCTATGGCTTATAGTTTTGGAATTATGGGTAAAAACTGTAAAAATGGTGAAAAAGTCAATGTTGGTTTGTACAGGGGTCAACAATTAAAAGTTGCTCCAATTTTTGTAAAACGTGGTTCAAGGTGTTGGTTCAGCTCATAGAATGAAATATAGGAATAGTTTTGACTATCTTAAGTTTTGGTTATTAAACAAAATAGCGAATAAAGTCAACAGCTATTGGCGGCTATTGGATTATATTGACATGTGACCTATTTTTTTTAAAACAATTTGCACCACATATTACCTGAATCAAAGCAACTTTAAATTTTTGACCCATGTACACACCAAACTTGACTTTTTCACTATTTTTACAGTTTTTACCCCATAACTCCGAAACTATAAGCTACAGATAGTGTAAACTATACCTTTTTGAAAATCCTTGTAATCAGACAAATATAATGGTACACAATCAGAACATTTTAAAATTTGGACCCCTGTATAACCTTGAAAGTTACCCAAGCTGGGGTCCATAAAGGGGGGGGGGGTGTTGGCAAGTGCTTCCATCAATTTTATGGATTACCAATGCCTAAAGTACTTGTGTGCTAAAATTCACAATTTTATCCGGAAGCGCACACTCTTTCACTACAGTCACTACGCAACTTAGCGAGGAAATCGCAATACCGAGACTTACCGAGGGTGATCACAATTCCCACGCCGTCCACACGACCTGCACCAAACGTACATTAAATTCGCCCAAATTTAGAAAAAAAAATAGTTGGTCACAATCCCTCAAGCTGTCCAGACATCCTAAGCCAGGGGCGTATTGCCTTTCTCCTTATCCCCTGTTATTTCATTTTTGAAATTTTCCGTTATTCTTATTAACGAATGTTTAGATTAGAACCAAAACTTAAACATTGCTTGTTCCTGTTCAACTTACCTAACTGTGGTATTCTTTCAAGAAAAAGAGAAAATCCCGAATTACGATATTTATTTCCAGATCGGAAATAAATCCATATGTTGGCATTCTCCACAATTATCGTCGCTCCGGGAGAAACAAAAGATGTAAATCTGACAAACTCACTATCTTCAGTTATGTTTGTTCCTGTTCCTAGCATGAAGTAGTCAATGTATCTGGTGACTTCAAGTAGAATTAACTCTTGGAATTCACACAAAAATGAGCCATAGATGTCGGGTGATGATATCAGCCACCTGCAGTCCAAGTCATCCCGGTAAAATTCAGGGAACATCGGAGAAGATATCATTACAAAGGTCCCGAGGGGCATCTCATAGTTGGTTTGATTTTGACATTCTGTGTGAAAAGCAATCGTTGAAATCGAATTGTAAAAAATGTTACAGAAAATCCACCAATATCAAAATCAATAGCTACGTCATTGGCTCTCATAGTGGCAAAACAATTACCATTGTCTCTCATTTTACACCCCCACTGACAAAGTGTCTAGTGACGGGAGGAGGTAAGGGGGTATTTTTCTTGTTAAAGGGGCAATTTCCCGCTAAAAACGAGACAGGTGTCCATTGCGTATGTTTTTGAAAAGTGAAAAAATGCAGTTAAAGCCACAATCAGTCATTTTTCCCCAATTCAAAATGCCCATTTTGTCTCTTAATTGCTAGTGTTAGGTCATATCAACGCTTTATATTACTCTTCTATTTGAAAAACAGACACTTAAGCATTTTAATGCGGTCTTGAAGATGCCATTTACGACTGTTTTAGGTCCTTAAGAAGTCGGATTCCGACTTGTATTAGCCACTCACAGGAGACTTTAGAACAACAATTTCCAATACAACAATGCAAAAAAAAATGGACTTTGATGAACAATAGGGGCGCGATTTGTTTATATTGTGAAGAAATCGCTGATAGTGGCTTTATATACAGAGATTAGAAACTCGAAAGATTTCTTAGCATGTATTTGGTATAGAAATGCTTAAAAGTGAAAGCAGATATTCCAATACTGTATATACTGAATTTTCTATTTGCTCCTATAGGAAATTAGAAATTTCACTTGGTACCAAAGGAACAGTTCTAAGCTTAATCCTTTCAGATGGGGTTGGTTTTGATAGAAAGATTTACACCAGTGGAAAAGCAACATTTTCACATTTTTGGGACACCTGGCATGTGGAATATTTTGCCCTTTTAAAGAGACACTGGCATTTGAAAAAAAGTGCGCCCTCAATTTTTTTTTTCAAAATCCAAAGTTTGCGTTTGCTAAAAAAAAAAAAATGCTTTTACATGTGTTATCTCTCAACTGAAATTATTAAGTCCAACCCACTCCGGAGTGGTTTTATTCATGAAACCCAAGTTCACAGAAAATAAGCCACAAGAAAATAAACATTAGAGCTGATTCGAAGCTCTGCATGCGCGCTGTTTGACCGATCCGTCATAACCTTTGTGGTTATAGGATTATTTAGAATGAGCCATTGATGTATATGTAATAGATGAATTTTAACATATTTACAATTACAGTGCACGTACAATAAATGCCAGAATCCTGGGAATTCTTTGTCATTATGATACGACTTTTAATCTTTCCAGCCCTCAGACAAACATTTGAGAGCAAATGTAAGGAATTGCATAGTTTGTTTAAAATGAACCCATGTCTCTTTAAGAATTTGGGTTCGAATATTCGAAACGTGTTTCGAAGGAAACTGGACGCTCCTTCTAATTTTTGTTAAACACAATATCCTACTATACTTTTATAAATTGTTTGCTACATCAACACGGAACATATCCGAGTCCTCTAAACTTTAGAATAAACAGTTTAGGTGGTTGTCTTTAATTCTAGTTGTCTATTTTATTAATACACCAAAATAGTTATATTTTGAAATTTCCGAGTTCGTCTTTGAGGTATTATTCAACAGTATTTCGTTGAAAGAATTGTACTGGACAACTCACCTTGGATTGCGGTTATCTGTACCACGTCAACAGCAACAAATATAGTCACCATGAGTATAATCTGAGCACAAACTATTACTGTCATAACTACACGCTAGACCACAAAGCCACGCTCAAAAATTTTCCGTATTATATCAAGCACTTCAGGTTTAAACGCAGTGGTGATACAATCTTAAAACGCGCCTGTTATTTATGTGTCTTCAACACTGATTTAGTCAATAGAGTGCGCAATGCGCCCACTCAAAGCTCTGTGTGAGCTGCTCGACCGATTCACAATCAATTACATTAGAATTTGCCTTTAAATACATAAATTTCAACAAATGCACAAACAAAAATTAAAAAATAAGGAGGTTTTATGTTGTATTCGAGTGTTCTTTTTATCGTATTCAAACTCCAAAATCTCCAATACGATCCGGCCAGAGATGGGTACAATGTCTGGATGCTTCTCTGAATTATTCAAGGTCCTTGTCTGTGCATTGTTGCTCCAACAGTGGGCAGACACATGGATGTTCCATTGTCTGTGGTGCTGTTCCACAACCACAGGCAGTGTCCTCATCTGCTTCCAGGTAGCCCCACTTCTGCAAGGAAACCTTAAATAGACCGATTCTGGTTCTCAAACTGTTGATACATCGCCATTCAGCGCATTAGTCGTCAGCTTCCTGCAGGTGGAATAAGCTCAACAGGTTCAATACCAATAGATGTTACATGGTTGATAGCAAGTCTTTTTTCCAAAAGCTCTCCGTTGGAGTTGGGGGAAGACATCCTGTGAAAAGCCGGCAGGAGGTATTCAATGCTGGATCAAGCGTCTTGGCATGAGCTGGCAAAATTAGTAATATGCAAGTAATTTATATCATCATTTTTATGTACCATTTTATCATGCTTGAATTTGATGCCAAAGTCATAGTTTTACATCGCAGTAGTTAAGAGTAACATGAGCTAAATGGGCCATACAAACAGTTTAAACTACCTACTACTGGTTAAATATCCCTTTTTCATAAAAATGGGTTGTTGTGGAAATGCTCAATATAAGTACTTAATTCTTTGACATAAGTCACTTTGTATTCATTAGACAAAGGTTGTAGTGTTTCATATGAGCCTAAACCTGTTTTTTTACGGAGTTTGGTCGATCCAAGGCAATGGATTATTATTCTGGTATGGGCCATTTTAGGGTATCTGGTAGGCCTTAGACAATGGATGTTTGTTCTTTTATAGGTCATTCTATATCATTTAAACGTGATTGATTGCATGTGGTACGCACAATATCTATGCTAGCCTAGTTGGATAGCAGAATCTAAGCTAGTCTAAGGCGGCCATTTTGAAGTGTCTGGTACACTCTGAACACAAGAATAAATCTGTGTGGTAAATCTTCAAAGAAAACAAAAAAACGGGTTTTTCTTTTATAGAAGAATTGTAATTATCATATATCAAACACAAAGGATAGCTAAGATTTAAATATTGGAAGAATTACGAGCTGTCATTATACCCCGGCCGCCCATATTCCCAACTACTGTCTGCTCAATTAATTTAGATATCCGGTTTTCCAAAATATACGCTTTCGAAAAAACCACGAAAGAAAAGTTGTTATTCATCATTGGACCCAACAGGATCATTGGGCTCTAACTTGAAAACATTTCTTCTTTGGATTTTTATTCAATTTACACTGATTTTTTATTGGCAAACGACAACAAAATGGGTCCAGGTGAATATTGACTTTTGACTCTGAAACTTTGATGGCAGACCCATTCACGAATTAGGGGCGCTTGAAAAGCATGTTAGGAACAATTATTGATGCGTGAACCAACCTTGCTTTGATTTCAGGTGTTTGTGCGTTTAATGCATAGGTATATAAATGCATCGTTGAAATACCGATAATACTTTTAATAGCGGTCCTGTCTCTTTTATTCAATTCTCCTGTAATGCCGCCCATTCAAGTTAATGCCGTGTGACACCTTGGATATAATTTCGTTTGTATTTCAAAAATTCAGTGCAAATAACAATGGTTCGGATTTAATCGTGTTGAACAAAATTGACATTATTCATTTCATAGCAGTGGTGGACAGTATTGATCGTGAATCATATCCTCCTCCGACATCTTTTACTAATTACAAAGTGGAGTCAATGTAACCTTCCACAAAACGTGATTACTAATGGTAGCAAACCTTTATTCGCTTATTTTCAAAACGAGGGTGAAATACCCAGATTTCTATAGATTTGAAGTTTAAAAAAATGTTCCACTCCTTTTGTCATGTGAAAAAAAAAAACGTCTTAATTGAACATCCGTATTATCATTGTTGACAATGTGGCGCCCGCGGAGCGGGGACGGGTACTTTTGGTTTGGATGATGTGCGGCCTGGGTTTTGGAAGCCCTGGCCGTAACCATTTATATCACTAACGTCCTTAGAGGAAAATCTGACGATCATCGAAAAAAAAAACAAACACGGAACTAGCGTTATTTCTCTTGTTAGATGTTAGAGCAATTTCCCCCTAACACAAGGCAGTGGACCGCTCCTTGATTTCCTAAAAGTGCATATAACTGAAGTAAAGGGGCGTTAGGGATATGGAATTTTTTTCTCTATTTCCATGTTTACAAATATTTGTCTCTTCATTTTTCGTTTTTTGTACACCAAAACAAAAAGGAAAAGTAAGAAGTACATCTTAAAATATGAATGAAAAAGTAATCAATAAATGACATGTTTATTCATAAATATTTATTTCTTTAAAAGTACAGGTCGTTAAATATGATAATTAAAAATAGGAGTGAAATAATTTGACTGAGCGCCTTTTAACTAAGCCCGTTTACGTCACACCTAGCCAAAATAGCTAAAGAAACATAAGCCCATCCTTGCCCTTTCTTCTCTATCTCTCTCCTTTAGCACATTAGCAGGGGACTGTAGTGTAAGAGTGTGCGCTTCCGGATAAAATTGTGAATTTTTGCACACAAGTACTTTAGGCATTGATAATCCATAAAATTGATGGAAGCACTTGCCAACCCCCCTTAATGGCCCCCAGCTTGGGTTTCAAGGTTATACAGGGGGTCAAAAATTTAAA